>JBDIXK010000109.1:0-21163 GCA_039654895.1 Mongoloraphidia duomilia
CCCGTTGACAAAAATCGTCTATCTTTTTTAGTTTCGGAGATATAAGCGTTTTAAGATTTTTTATTTTTCCCTATAAATTTGCTTTGATCTGGATAAAACTATGCATACTTATGGAGAAAAACACGCTGAATCGATTCCCGTTGACAAAAATCGTCTATCTCTTTTAGTTTCGGAGATATAAGCGTTTTAAGATTTTTTAATTTTTCCCTATAAATTTGCTTTGATCTGGATAAAACTATGCATACTTATGGAGAAAAACACGCTGAATCGATTCCCGTTGACAAAAATCGTCTATCTCTTTTAGTTTCGGAGATATAAGCGTTTTAAGATTTTTTAATTTTTCCCTATAAATTTGCTTTGATCTGGATAAAACTATGCATACTTATGGAGAAAAACACGCTGAATCGATTCCCGTTGACAAAAATCGTCTATCTCTTTTAGTTTCGGAGATTTTAGCGTTTTAAGATTTTTTAATTTTTCCCTATAAATTTGCTTTGATCTGGATAAAACTATGCATACTTATGGAGAAAAACACGCTGAATCGATTCCCGTTGACAAAAATCGTCTATCTCTTTTAGTTTCGGAGATTTTAGCGTTTTAAGATTTTTTAATTTTTCCCTATAAATTTGCTTTGATCTGGATAAAACTATGCATACTTATGGAGAAAAACACGCTGAATCGATTCCCGTTGACAAAAATCGTCTATCTCTTTTAGTTTCGGAGATATAAGCGTTTTAAGATTTTTTAATTTTTCCCTATAAATTTGCTTTGATCTGGATAAAACTATGCATACTTATGGAGAAAAACACGCTGAATCGATTCCCGTTGACAAAAATCGTCTATCTCTTTTAGTTTCGGAGATTTTAGCGTTTTAAGATTTTTTAATTTTTCCCTATAAATTTGCTTTGATCTGGATAAAACTATGCATACTTATGGAGAAAAACACGCTGAATCGATTCCCGTTGACAAAAATCGTCTATCTCTTTTAGTTTCGGAGATATAAGCGTTTTAAGATTTTTTAATTTTTCCCTATAAATTTGCTTTGATCTGGATAAAACTATGCATACTTATGGAGAAAAACACGCTGAATCGATTCCCGTTGACAAAAATCGTCTATCTCTTTTAGTTTCGGAGATATAAGCGTTTTAAGATTTTTTAATTTTTCCCTATAAATTTGCTTTGATCTGGATAAAACTATGCATACTTATGGAGAAAAACACGCTGAATCGATTCCCGTTGACAAAAATCGTCTATCTCTTTTAGTTTCGGAGATTTTAGCGTTTTAAGATTTTTTAATTTTTCCCTATAAATTTGCTTTGATCTGGATAAAACTATGCATACTTATGGAGAAAAACACGCTGAATCGATTCCCGTTGACAAAAATCGTCTATCTCTTTTAGTTTCGGAGATTTTAGCGTTTTAAGATTTTTTAATTTTTCCCTATAAATTTGCTTTGATCTGGATAAAACTATGCATACTTATGGAGAAAAACACGCTGAATCGATTCCCGTTGACAAAAATCGTCTATCTCTTTTAGTTTCGGAGATTTTAGCGTTTTAAGATTTTTTAATTTTTCCCTATAAATTTGCTTTGATCTGGATAAAACTATGCATACTTATGGAGAAAAACACGCTGAATCGATTCCCGTTGACAAAAATCGTCTATCTCTTTTAGTTTCGGAGATTTTAGCGTTTTAAGATTTTTTAATTTTTCCCTATAAATTTGCTTTGATCTGGATAAAACTATGCATGCTTATGGAGAAAAACACGCTGAATCGATTCCCGTTCACAAAAATCGTCTATCTTTTTTAGTTTCGGAGATATAAGCGTTTTAAGATTTTTTAATTTTTCCCTATAAATTTGCTTTGATCTGGATAAAACTATGCATACTTATGGAGAAAAACACGCTGAATCGATTCCCGTTGACAAAAATCGTCTATCTCTTTTAGTTTCGGAGATATAAGCGTTTTAAGATTTTTTAATTTTTCCCTATAAATTTGCTTTGATCTGGATAAAACTATGCATACTTATGGAGAAAAACACGCTGAATCGATTCCCGTTGACAAAAATCGTCTATCTCTTTTAGTTTCGGAGATTTTAGCGTTTTAAGATTTTTTAATTTTTCCCTATAAATTTGCTTTGATCTGGATAAAACTATGCATACTTATGGAGAAAAACACGCTGAATCGATTCCCGTTGACAAAAATCGTCTATCTCTTTTAGTTTCGGAGATTTTAGCGTTTTAAGATTTTTTAATTTTTCCCTATAAATTTGCTTTGATCTGGATAAAACTATGCATACTTATGGAGAAAAACACGCTGAATCGATTCCCGTTGACAAAAATCGTCTATCTCTTTTAGTTTCGGAGATTTTAGCGTTTTAAGATTTTTTAATTTTTCCCTATAAATTTGCTTTGATCTGGATAAAACTATGCATACTTATGGAGAAAAACACGCTGAATCGATTCCCGTTGACAAAAATCGTCTATCTCTTTTAGTTTCGGAGATTTTAGCGTTTTAAGATTTTTTAATTTTTCCCTATAAATTTGCTTTGATCTGGATAAAACTATGCATGCTTATGGAGAAAAACACGCTGAATCGATTCCCGTTCACAAAAATCGTCTATCTTTTTTAGTTTCGGAGATATAAGCGTTTTAAGATTTTTTAATTTTTCCCTATAAATTTGCTTTGATCTGGATAAAACTATGCATACTTATGGAGAAAAACACGCTGAATCGATTCCCGTTGACAAAAATCGTCTATCTCTTTTAGTTTCGGAGATATAAGCGTTTTAAGATTTTTTAATTTTTCCCTATAAATTTGCTTTGATCTGGATAAAACTATGCATACTTATGGAGAAAAACACGCTGAATCGATTCCCGTTGACAAAAATCGTCTATCTCTTTTAGTTTCGGAGATTTTAGCGTTTTAAGATTTTTTAATTTTTCCCTATAAATTTGCTTTGATCTGGATAAAACTATGCATACTTATGGAGAAAAACACGCTGAATCGATTCCCGTTGACAAAAATCGTCTATCTCTTTTAGTTTCGGAGATTTTAGCGTTTTAAGATTTTTTAATTTTTCCCTATAAATTTGCTTTGATCTGGATAAAACTATGCATACTTATGGAGAAAAACACGCTGAATCGATTCCCGTTGACAAAAATCGTCTATCTCTTTTAGTTTCGGAGATATAAGCGTTTTAAGATTTTTTAATTTTTCCCTATAAATTTGCTTTGATCTGGATAAAACTATGCATACTTATGGAGAAAAACACGCTGAATCGATTCCCGTTGACAAAAATCGTCTATCTCTTTTAGTTTCGGAGATATAAGCGTTTTAAGATTTTTTAATTTTTCCCTATAAATTTGCTTTGATCTGGATAAAACTATGCATACTTATGGAGAAAAACACGCTGAATCGATTCCCGTTGACAAAAATCGTCTATCTCTTTTAGTTTCGGAGATATAAGCGTTTTAAGATTTTTTAATTTTTCCCTATAAATTTGCTTTGATCTGGATAAAACTATGCATACTTATGGAGAAAAACACGCTGAATCGATTCCCGTTGACAAAAATCGTCTATCTCTTTTAGTTTCGGAGATTTTAGCGTTTTAAGATTTTTTAATTTTTCCCTATAAATTTGCTTTGATCTGGATAAAACTATGCATACTTATGGAGAAAAACACGCTGAATCGATTCCCGTTGACAAAAATCGTCTATCTCTTTTAGTTTCGGAGATTTTAGCGTTTTAAGATTTTTTAATTTTTCCCTATAAATTTGCTTTGATCTGGATAAAACTATGCATACTTATGGAGAAAAACACGCTGAATCGATTCCCGTTGACAAAAATCGTCTATCTCTTTTAGTTTCGGAGATTTTAGCGTTTTAAGATTTTTTAATTTTTCCCTATAAATTTGCTTTGATCTGGATAAAACTATGCATACTTATGGAGAAAAACACGCTGAATCGATTCCCGTTGACAAAAATCGTCTATCTCTTTTAGTTTCGGAGATTTTAGCGTTTTAAGATTTTTTAATTTTTCCCTATAAATTTGCTTTGATCTGGATAAAACTATGCATACTTATGGAGAAAAACACGCTGAATCGATTCCCGTTGACAAAAATCGTCTATCTCTTTTAGTTTCGGAGATTTTAGCGTTTTAAGATTTTTTAATTTTTCCCTATAAATTTGCTTTGATCTGGATAAAACTATGCATACTTATGGAGAAAAACACGCTGAATCGATTCCCGTTGACAAAAATCGTCTATCTCTTTTAGTTTCGGAGATTTTAGCGTTTTAAGATTTTTTAATTTTTCCCTATAAATTTGCTTTGATCTGGATAAAACTATGCATACTTATGGAGAAAAACACGCTGAATCGATTCCCGTTGACAAAAATCGTCTATCTCTTTTAGTTTCGGAGATATAAGCGTTTTAAGATTTTTTATTTTTCCCTATAAATTTGCTTTGATCTGGATAAAACTATGCATACTTATGGAGAAAAACACGCTGAATCGATTCCCGTTGACAAAAATCGTCTATCTCTTTTAGTTTCGGAGATATAAGCGTTTTAAGATTTTTTAATTTTTCCCTATAAATTCGCTTTGATCTGGATAAAACTATGCATGCTTATGGAGAAAAACACGCTGAATCGATTCCCGTTGACAAAAATCGTCTATCTCGTTTAGTTTCGGAGATATAAGCGTTTTGAGATTTTTTAATTTTTCCCTATAAATTTGCTTTGATCTGGATAAAACTATGCATACTTATGGAGAAAAACACGCTGAATCGATTCCCGTTGACAAAAATCGTCTATCTCTTTTAGTTTCGGAGATTTTAGCGTTTTAAGATTTTTTAATTTTTCCCTATAAATTCGCTTTGATCTGGATAAAACTATGCATGCTTATGGAGAAAAACACGCTGAATCGATTCCCGTTGACAAACATCGTCTATCTCTTTTAGTTTCGGAGATTTTAGCGTTTTAAGATTTTTTAATTTTACCCTATAAATTTGCTTTGATCTGGATAAAACTATGCATACTTATGGAGAAAAACACGCTGAATCCGATTCCCGTTGACAAAAATCGTCTATCTCTTATAGTTTCGGAGATATAAGCGTTTTAAAGATTTTTTTAATTTTTCCCTACAAATTTGCTTTGATCTGGATAAAACTATGCATACTTATGGAGAAAGACACGCTGAATCGATTCCCGTTCACAAAAATCGTCTATCTTTTTTAGTTTCGGAGATATAAGCGTTTTAAGATTTTTTATTTTTCCCTATAAATTTGCTTTGATCTGGATAAAACTATGCATACTTATGGAGAAAAACACGCTGAATCGATTCCCGTTGACAAAAATCGTCTATCTCTTTTAGTTTCGGAGATATAAGCGTTTTAAGATTTTTTAATTTTTCCCTATAAATTTGCTTTGATCTGGATAAAACTATGCATACTTATGGAGAAAAACACGTGAAGTTAGCCGCAGCTTTGTTAGCCGCACGGACCAAAATAGGTGGGCTGGTTTGTGCTTCGTTTGTGCCTTTTCCTGCTTCAAAAATTTTCGTTCCTGCTTTTAGCGTTTCCGAGAAAATCGAAAATTTTATAAATGCGGCCAGGTTCACGCCAGCCGCAACTTTTTGGAATTTGCTAATTTTTTATTTGCGGCTGGTTTGTGCTTCGTTTGTGCCTTTTCCTGCTTCAAGAATTTTCGTTCCTGCTTTTCGCGTTTTCGAGAAAATCGAAAATTTAATATCTGCGGCCAGATTCACGCCAGCCGCAACTTTTCGGAAATTGTAAATTTTTTACTTGCGGCTGGTTTGTGCTTCGTTTGTGCCTTTTCCTGCTTCAAAAAATTTCGTTCCTGCTTTTCCTGTTTTCGAGAAAATCGAAAATCAAAATTCTGAAAGCGTGAAGTTAGCCGCAACTTTGTTAGCCGCACGAATGAAAATAGGTAGGCTAGATTGCGTTTCGTTTGTGCCTTTTCCTGCTTCAAACATTTTCGTTCCTGCTTTTTGCGTTTCCGTGAAAAACGCATTAAAAGAAAATTCAGTTATTTCGAAATTTGTGATGTGTGTCCGGAAAAACAATTAAATTAATTTATTTTTTCTTGCTATCACACAATACAAAAATATTCCCGAGCCCATAATATGTTTGGAAAATTTAACCCTTCTTAGAGAAAATCGACATATTTTGAAAAATCTATGTTTTTACTTATTCTCGACGTGCGGGTAGAAAAACTGTTTAGAACCACTGAAATATTATGGTGCGGCTGATTAGTGCCTATTATGGAGAGATTCCTGCTTCCATAAAATGCTCGGAAAATGAACCCATCTTAGAGAAAATCGACATTTTTTGAAAAATCTATGTTTTTACGTACTCTCGAGGTGCGGCTCGGAAAACTGTTTAGAACTGCTGAAGTATTATGATGCGGCTGGTTAGTGCCAACTATGGAGAGATTCCTGCTTCCATAATATGCTTGGAAAATTGAATCCATCTTAGAGAAAATCGACATTTTCTGAAAAATCTATGTTTCTACGTGTTCTCGAGGTGCGGCTCGGAAAACTGTTTAGAACTGCTGAAGTATTATGATGCGGCTGATTAGTGCCTACTATGGAGAGATTCCTGCTTCCATAATATGCTCGGAAAATTAAATCCATCTTAGAAAAAATCGACATTTTTTTAAATAACTATGTTTTTACGTACTCTCGAGGTGCGGCTAGAAAAACTGTTTAGAACTGCTGAAGTTTTATGGTGCGGCTCATTAGTGCCTACTGTAGAGAGATTCCTGCTTCCAAAAAATGTTCGGAAAATTGAATCCATCTTAGAGACAATCGACATTTTTTGAAAAATCTATGTTTTTACGTGTTCTCGAGGTGCGGCTCGGAAAACTGTTTAGAACTGCTGAAGTATTATGATGCGGCTGATTAGTCCCTACTATAGAGAGATTCCTGCTTCCATAATATGCTCGGAGAATTGAACCCATCTTAGAGAAAATCGACATTTTTTGAAAAATCTATGTTTTTACGTATTCTCGAGAATCGGCTAGAAAAACTGTTTAGAACTGCTGAAGTTTAATGGTGCGGCTCATTAGTGCCTACTATGGAGAGATTCCTGCTTCCATAAAATGTTCGGAAAATTGAATACATCTTAGAGAAAATCGACGTTTTTTGAAAAATCCATGTTTTTACGTACTCTCGAGGTGCGGCTCGGAAAACTGTTTAGAACTGCTGAAGTATTATGATGCGGCTGGTTAGTGCCTACTATGGAGAGATTCCTGCTTCCATAATATGCTCGGAAAATTGAATCCATCTTAGAGAAAATCGACATTTTTTGAAAAATCTACTTTTTTACGTACTCTCGAGGTGCGCCTCGGATAACTGTTTAGAACCACTGAAGTATTATGGTATGGCTAGTTAGTGTCTACTATGAAAAGATTTCTGCTTCCATAATATGCCGGGAAAATTGCATCATCTTTATTAAAAGTGACATCATTGCATAATATTTTAAATATGCACCAAGTCTTGAAATGAGACTTCTAATTTTTGGGTACAAAAAATATTTATGACTAGCGGTCCCGTAAGGCTTCGCCCGGGTGATAATAATTTCTGATTTATTATACCCCGCCCTGAGAAATTCTCCCCCTGCTAAGCAAAGCCGGGCTGGTAGTGTTTATTATATTTGTACGATTCCGCGAATACGCTAAAATGCAAAACAATTTTGTTACTATCCTACAGGAACAATTTTCCGGGACTTAATGGTACTAAATACCAAATTCCATGAAAATCCGTTCAGCCCGCAGTGGTACAAACGTACACACAGTATAGGCAGACACACACACACATACATAAATTCCCCATTTATTTATATTATTAAGATATCGACTGTTCTGTAATAATACAGATAATAATATATAAATAAGAACACTGATATCAGTGCAATTCAAAATTTCAGCATTTATGGTCACTTCGTTTTCTAAACGATTTTTGGCTAATAGGACTTAAAATTAATATTAATTCTCCATCGATTAATAATGCAAGTTATATTACAAAGATATTTTAGGTTAATGCACATAGTACATTCTGTATAATATTCTAAACATCTGTATGCTGTAAAACCCTTATATTTTGACCTTGGCAATGGCCTCATTTGAGTTATGCTGTTTAGACAATTTTTTTTGACACTGATGACTTTGTTTTATTTAATCTTGAAAAAAATAAATAAGGTATGTTCCAACAGAAACTTAAAACTGTTCGTGGACGTCAGCTGTTAAATTTTATTTGTTAAAATGGCTATTTTAACATTTAAAATTTAACTGCTCGCACCAAATCCATGATTATTATAGTTATTTCGTTCGGACCGATTAGAAAACCGTTTACTGAAAATTAGAAAAGTTTGCGGATGGCACACGAACTTTTAAGCGTTCTACACATCATACCCGATAGCGACCAGTGGTCACAATTGCGATAGCCTTGGCAGCTAGACCAAGAACCCATCTTTGTAAATTTTATCGCCAACAAATCGCAACAAGTATGTGCGGAGTCACTTAACTAAAGATGTTTCTGATCGTCAACAATCGATATAGTGATCATGGTCGCGCGCGTAAAAGTCTGGAGCGCTTTGATCAGAGCGTATGCTATCATGTCAAAGCTACCATGTGTTGCAGTAGAAAGTTTTTGAGGTTATCTATTTTGATTATTTACGTACGGTAAACACCGTGTTAGTTGTTCATTTTTAGCGCATGTGTAGAAAAAAAGTCAGAAACTAGTTAGGAACAAATTCGTGATTATCTGTAGGAACAAACCTATAGTCAACTATATTCTTACTGAAGAAATTTAATAAAAAAATACTTCAGCAGTTCTAAAAAGTTTTCCAAGCCGCAACTCGAGAGTACGTAAAAACATAGATTTTTCAAAAAATGTCGATTTTCTCTAAAATGGGTTCAATATTCCGAGCATTTTATGGAAGCAGGAATCTTTCCATAGAAGGCACTAATCAGCCGCATCATAATACTTCAGCAGTTCTAAACAGTTTTCCAAGCCGCACCTCGTGAATACCTTAAAACATAAATTTTTCAAAAAATGTCGATTTTCTCTAAGATGGATTCAATTTTCCGGGCATATTATGGAAGCAGGAATCTCTCCATAGTAGGCACTAACCAGCCGCATCAATTATGATGCGGCTGGTTAGTGCCTACTAGAACTGCTGAAGTATTAACTTCAGCAGTTCTAAACAGTTTTCCGAGCCGCACCACGAGAGTACGTAAAAACATAGATTTTTCAAAAAATGTCGATTTTCTCTAAGATGGGTTCAACTTTCCGAGCATATTATGGAAGCAGGAATCTCTCCATAGTAGGCACTAATCAACCGCATCATAATACTTCAGCAGTTCTAAACAGTTTTCCGAGCCGCACCTCGAGAGTACGTAAAAACATAGATTTTTCAGAAAATGTCGATTTTCTCTAAGATGGATTCAATTTTCCGAGCATATTATGGAAGCAGGAATCTCTCCATAGTAGGCACTAACCAGCCGCACCATAATACTTCAGCAGTTCTAAACAGTTTTCCCAGCCGCACCTCGAGAATACGTAAAAACATAGATTTTTCAAAAAATGTCGATTGTCTCTAAGATGGATTCAATTTTCCGAGCATTTTATGGAAGCAGGAATCTCTCCACAGTAGGCACTAATCAGCC
Organism: Mongoloraphidia duomilia; assembly: GCA_039654895.1. Classification (NCBI taxonomy): domain Eukaryota; kingdom Metazoa; phylum Arthropoda; class Insecta; order Raphidioptera; family Raphidiidae; genus Mongoloraphidia; species Mongoloraphidia duomilia. The sequence continues at coordinate 9,691 of JBDIXK010000109.1, forward strand.
GCAGTATAAAACTTCAGCAGTTCTAAACAGTTTTCCGAGCCGCACCTCGAGAGTACGTAAAAACATATTAATTTAAAAAAATGTCGATTTTCTCTAAGAATGGTTCAATTTTCCGAGCATATTATGGAAGCAGGAATCTCTCCATAGTAGGCACTAATCAGCCGCACCATAATACTTCCGCAATTCTAAACAGTTTTCCGAGCCGCCCCTCGAGAATACGTAAAAACATAGATTTTTCAGAAAATGTCGATTTTCTCTAAGATGGATTCAATTTTCCGAGCATGTTATGGAAGCAGGAATCTCTCCATAGTAGGCACTAACCAGCCGCACCATAATACTTCAGCAGTTCTAAACAGTTTTCCGAGCCGCACCTTGAGATTACGTAAAAACATAGATTTTTCAAAAAATGTCGATTTTCTCTAAGATGGATTCAATTTTCCGAGACATTTTATGGAAGCAGGAATCTCTCCATAGTAGGCACTAACTCAGCCGCACCATAATACTTCAGCAGTTCTAAACAGTTTTCCGAGCCGCACCTCGAGAATACGTAAAAACATAGATTTTTCAAAAAATGTCGATTTTCTCTAAGATGGATTCAATTTTCCGAGCATATTATGGAAGCAGGAATCTCTCCATAGTAGGCACTAATCAGCCGCACCATAATACTTCAGCAGTTCTAAACAGTTTTCCGAGCCGCACCTCGAGAATACGTAAAAACATAGATTTTTCAAAAAATGTCGATTTTCTCTAAGATGGATTCAATTTTCCGAGCATATTATGGAAGCAGGAATCTCTCCATAGTAGGCACTAATCAGCCGCACCATAATACTTCAGCAGTTCTAAACAGTTTTCCGAGCCGCACCTCGAGAATACGTGAAAACAAAGATTTTTCAAAAAATGTCGATTTTCTCTAAGATGGAATCAATTTTCCGAGCATTTTATGGAAGCAGGAATCTCTCCATAGTGGACACTAATCAGCCGCACCATAATACTTCAGCAGTTCTAAACAGTTTTCCGAGCCGCAACTCGAGAGTACGTAAAAACATAGATTTTTCAAAAAATGTCGATTTTCTTTAAGATGGATTCAATTTTACAAGCATATTTTGGAAGCAGGAATCTCCCCATAGTAGGCACTAACTAGCCGCACCATAATATTTCAGTGGTTCTAAACAGTTTTTCTAGCCGCACGTCGAGAATAAGTAAAAACATAGATTTTTCAAAATATGTCGATTTTCTCTAAGAAGGGTTAAATTTTCCAAACATATTATGGACTCGGGAATATTTTTGTATTGTGTGATAGCAAGAAAAAATAAATTAATTTTATTGTTTTTCCGGACACACATGATAAATTTCGAAATAACTGAATTTTCTTTTAATGCGTTTTTCACGGAAACGCAAAAAGCAGGAACGAAAATGTTTGAAGCAGGAAAAGGCACAAACGAAACGCAATCTAGCCTACCTATTTTCATTCGTGCGGCTAACAAAGTTGCGGCTAACTTCACGCTTTCAGAATTTTGATTTTCGATTTTCTCGAAAACGGGAAAAGCAGGAACGAAATTTTTTGAAGCAGGAAAAGGCACAAACGAAGCACAAACCAGCCGCAAGTAAAAAATTTACAAATTCCGAAAAGTTGCGGCTGGCGTGAACCTGGCCGCAGATATTACATTTTCGATTTTCTCGGAAACGCGAAAAGCAGGAACGAAAATTCTTGAAGCAGGAAAAGGCACAAACGAAGCACAAACCAGCCGCAAGTAAAAAATTAGCTAATTCCAAAAAGTTGCGGCTGGCGTGAACCTGGCCGCATTTATAAAATTTTCGATTTTCTCGGAAACGCTAAAAGCAGGAACGAAAATTTTTGAAGCAGGAAAAGGCACAAACAAAGCACAAACCAGCCCACCTATTTTGGTCCGTGCGGCTAACAAAGCTGCGGCTAACTTCACAAAAATCGTCTATCTCTTTTAGTTTCGGAGATTTTAGCGTTTTAAGATTTTTTAATTTTTCCCTATAAATTTGCTTTGATCTGGATAAAACTATGCATACTTATGGAGAAAAACACGCTGAATCGATTCCCGTTGACAAAAATCGTCTATCTCTTTTAGTTTCGGAGATTTTAGCGTTTTAAGATTTTTTAATTTTTCCCTATAAATTTGCTTTGATCTGGATAAAACTATGCATACTTATGGAGAAAAACACGCTGAATCGATTCCCGTTGACAAAAATCGTCTATCTCTTTTAGTTTCGGAGATTTTAGCGTTTTAAGATTTTTTAATTTTTCCCTATAAATTTGCTTTGATCTGGATAAAACTATGCATACTTATGGAGAAAAACACGCTGAATCGATTCCCGTTGACAAACATCGTCTATCTCTTTTAGTTTCGGAGATTTTAGCGTTTTAAGATTTTTTAATTTTTCCCTATAAATTTGCTTTGATCTGGATAAAACTATGCATACTTATGGAGAAAAACACGCTGAATCGATTCCCGTTGACAAAAATCGTCTATCTCTTTTAGTTTCGGAGATTTTAGCGTTTTAAGATTTTTTAATTTTTCCCTATAAATTTGCTTTGATCTGGATAAAACTATGCATACTTATGGAGAAAAACACGCTGAATCGATTCCCGTTGACAAAAATCGTCTATCTCTTTTAGTTTCGGAGATTTTAGCGTTTTAAGATTTTTTAATTTTTCCCTATAAATTTGCTTTGATCTGGATAAAACTATGCATACTTATGGAGAAAAACACGCTGAATCGATTCCCGTTGACAAAAATCGTCTATCTCTTTTAGTTTCGGAGATTTTAGCGTTTTAAGATTTTTTAATTTTTCCCTATAAATTTGCTTTGATCTGGATAAAACTATGCATGCTTATGGAGAAAAACACGCTGAATCGATTCCCGTTCACAAAAATCGTCTATCTTTTTTAGTTTCGGAGATATAAGCGTTTTAAGATTTTTTAATTTTTCCCTATAAATTTGCTTTGATCTGGATAAAACTATGCATACTTATGGAGAAAAACACGCTGAATCGATTCCCGTTGACAAAAATCGTCTATCTCTTTTAGTTTCGGAGATATAAGCGTTTTAAGATTTTTTAATTTTTCCCTATAAATTTGCTTTGATATGGATAAAACTATGCATACTTATGGAGAAAAACACGCTGAATCGATTCCCGTTGACAAAAATCGTCTATCTCTTTTAGTTTCGGAGATTTTAGCGTTTTAAGATTTTTTAATTTTTCCCTATAAATTTGCTTTGATCTGGATAAAACTATGCATACTTATGGAGAAAAACACGCTGAATCGATTCCCGTTGACAAACATCGTCTATCTCTTTTAGTTTCGGAGATTTTAGCGTTTTAAGATTTTTTAATTTTTCCCTATAAATTTGCTTTGATCTGGATAAAACTATGCATACTTATGGAGAAAAACACGCTGAATCGATTCCCGTTGACAAAAATCGTCTATCTCTTTTAGTTTCGGAGATTTTAGCGTTTTAAGATTTTTTAATTTTTCCCTATAAATTTGCTTTGATCTGGATAAAACTATGCATACTTATGGAGAAAAACACGCTGAATCGATTCCCGTTGACAAAAATCGTCTATCTCTTTTAGTTTCGGAGATTTTAGCGTTTTAAGATTTTTTAATTTTTCCCTATAAATTTGCTTTGATCTGGATAAAACTATGCATACTTATGGAGAAAAACACGCTGAATCGATTCCCGTTGACAAAAATCGTCTATCTCTTTTAGTTTCGGAGATTTTAGCGTTTTAAGATTTTTTAATTTTTCCCTATAAATTTGCTTTGATCTGGATAAAACTATGCATGCTTATGGAGAAAAACTCGCTGAATCGATTCCCGTTCACAAAAATCGTCTATCTTTTTTAGTTTCGGAGATATAAGCGTTTTAAGATTTTTTATTTTTCCCTATAAATTTGCTTTGATCTGGATAAAACTATGCATACTTATGGAGAAAAACACGCTGAATCGATTCCCGTTGACAAAAATCGTCTATCTCTTTTAGTTTCGGAGATATAAGCGTTTTAAGATTTTTTAATTTTTCCCTATAAATTTGCTTTGATCTGGATAAAACTATGCATACTTATGGAGAAAAACACGCTGAATCGATTCCCGTTGACAAAAATCGTCTATCTCGTTTAGTTTCGGAGATATAAGCGTTTTAAGATTTTTTAATTTTTCCCTATAAATTTGCTTTGATCTGGATAAAACTATGCATACTTATGGAGAAAAACACGCTGAATCGATTCCCGTTGACAAAAATCGTCTATCTCTTTTAGTTTCGGAGATTTTAGCGTTTTAAGATTTTTTAATTTTTCCCTATAAATTTGCTTTGATCTGGATAAAACTATGCATACTTATGGAGAAAAACACGCTGAATCGATTCCCGTTGACAAAAATCGTCTATCTCTTTTAGTTTCGGAGATTTTAGCGTTTTAAGATTTTTTAATTTTTCCCTATAAATTTGCTTTGATCTGGATAAAACTATGCATACTTATGGAGAAAAACACGCTGAATCGATTCCCGTTGACAAAAATCGTCTATCTCTTTTAGTTTCGGAGATTTTAGCGTTTTAAGATTTTTTAATTTTTCCCTACAAATTTGCTTTGATCTGGATAAAACTATGCATGCTTATGGAGAAAAACACGCTGAATCGATTCCCGTTCACAAAAATCGTCTATCTTTTTTAGTTTCGGAGATATAAGCGTTTTAAGATTTTTTATTTTTCCCTATAAATTTGCTTTGATCTGGATAAAACTATGCATACTTATGGAGAAAAACACGCTGAATCGATTCCCGTTGACAAAAATCGTCTATCTCTTTTAGTTTCGGAGATATAAGCGTTTTAAGATTTTTTAATTTTTCCCTATAAATTTGCTTTGATCTGGATAAAACTATGCATACTTATGGAGAAAAACACGCTGAATCGATTCCCGTTGACAAACATCGTCTATCTGTTTTAGTTTCGGAGATTTTAGCGTTTTAAGATTTTTTAATTTTTCCCTATAAATTTGCTTTGATCTGGATAAAACTATGCATACTTATGGAGAAAAACACGCTGAATCGATTCCCGTTGACAAAAATCGTCTATCTCTTTTAGTTTCGGAGATTTTAGCGTTTTAAGATGTTTTAATTTTTCCCTATAAATTTGCTTTGATCTGGATAAAACTACGCATACTTATGGAGAAAAACACGCTGAATCGATTCCCGTTGACAAAAATCGTCTATCTCTTTTAGTTTCGGAGATTTTAGCGTTTTAAGATTTTTTAATTTTTCCCTATAAATTTGCTTTGATCTGGATAAAACTATGCATACTTATGGAGAAAAACACGCTGAATCGATTCCCGTTGACAAAAATCGTCTATCTCTTTTAGTTTCGGAGATTTTAGCGTTTTAAGATTTTTTAATTTTTCCCTACAAATTTGCTTTGATCTGGATAAAACTATGCATGCTTATGGAGAAAAACTCGCTGAATCGATTCCCGTTCACAAAAATCGTCTATCTTTTTTAGTTTCGGAGATATAAGCGTTTTAAGATTTTTTATTTTTCCCTATAAATTTGCTTTGATCTGGATAAAACTATGCATACTTATGGAGAAAAACACGCTGAATCGATTCCCGTTGATAAAAATCGTCTATCTCTTTTAGTTTCGGAGATATAAGCGTTTTAAGATTTTTTAATTTTTCCCTATAAATTTGCTTTGATCTGGATAAAACTATGCATACTTATGGAGAAAAACACGCTGAATCGATTCCCGTTGACAAAAATCGTCTATCTCGTTTAGTTTCGGAAATATAAGCGTTTTAAGATTTTTTAATTTTTCCCTATAAATTTGCTTTGATATGGATAAAACTATGCATACTTATGGAGAAAAACACGCTGAATCGATTCCCGTTGACAAAAATCGTCTATCTCTTTTAGTTTCGGAGATTTTAGCGTTTTAAGATTTTTTAATTTTTCCCTATAAATTTGCTTTGATCTGGATAAAACTATGCATACTTATGGAGAAAAACACGCTGAATCGATTCCCGTTGACAAAAATCGTCTATCTCTTTTAGTTTCGGAGATTTTAGCGTTTTAAGATTTTTTAATTTTTACCTATAAATTTGCTTTGATCTGGATAAAACTATGCATACTTATGGAGAAAAACACGCTGAATCGATTCCCGTTGACAAAAATCGTCTATCTCTTTTAGTTTCGGAGATTTTAGCGTTTTAAGATTTTTTAATTTTTCCCTACAAATTTGCTTTGATCTGGATAAAACTATGCATGCTTATGGAGAAAAACTCGCTGAATCGATTCCCGTTCACAAAAATCGTCTATCTTTTTTAGTTTCGGAGATATAAGCGTTTTAAGATTTTTTATTTTTCCCTATAAATTTGCTTTGATCTGGATAAAACTATGCATACTTATGGAGAAAAACACGCTGAATCGATTCCCGTTGACAAAAATCGTCTATCTCTTTTAGTTTCGGAGATATAAGCGTTTTAAGATTTTTTAATTTTTCCCTATAAATTTGCTTTGATCTGGATAAAACTATGCATACTTATGGAGAAAAACACGCTGAATCGATTCCCGTTGACAAAAATCGTCTATCTCGTTTAGTTTCGGAGATATAAGCGTTTTAAGATTTTTTAATTTTTCCCTATAAATTTGCTTTGATATGGATAAAACTATGCATACTTATGGAGAAAAACACGCTGAATCGATTCCCGTTGACAAAAATCGTCTATCTCTTTTAGTTTCGGAGATTTTAGCGTTTTAAGATTTTTTAATTTTTCCCTATAAATTTGCTTTGATCTGGATAAAACTATGCATACTTATGGAGAAAAACACGCTGAATCGATTCCCGTTGACAAAAATCGTCTATCTCTTTTAGTTTCGGAGATTTTAGCGTTTTAAGATTTTTTAATTTTCCTTATAATTTTGCTTTGATCTGAATAAAACTATGCATACTTATGAAGAAAGACACGCTGAATCGATTCCCGTTGACAAAAATCGTCTATCTTTTTAGTTTCGGAGATTTTAGCGTTTTAAGATTTTTTAGGTTTTCCCTATAAATTTGTTTTGATCTGGATAAAACTATGCATACTTATGGAGAAAAACACGCTGAATCGATTCCCGTTGACAAACATCGTCTATCTCTTTTAGTTTCGGAGATTTTAGCGTTTTAAGATTTTTTAATTTTTCCCTATAAATTCGCTTTGATCTGGATAAAACTATGCATACTTATGGAGAAAAACACGCTGAATCGATTCTTGTTGACAAAAATCGTCTATCTCTTTTAGTTTCGGAGATATAAGCGTTTTAAGATTTTTAATTTTTCCCTATAAATTTGCTTTGATCTGGATAAAACTATGCATACTTATGGAGAAAAACACGCTGAATCGATTCCCGTTGACAAAAATCGTCTATCTCTTTTAGTTTCGGAGATTTTAGCGTTTTAAGATTTTTTAATTTTTCCCTATAAATTTGCTTTGATCTGGATAAAACTATGCATACTTATGGAGAAAAACACGCTGAATCGATTCCCGTTGACAAAAATCGTCTATCTCTTTTAGTTTCGGAGATATAAGCGTTTTAAGATTTTTTAATTTTTCCCTATAAATTTGCTTTGATCTGGATAAAACTATGCATACTTATGGAGAAAAACACGCTGAATCGATTCCCGTTGACAAAAATCGTCTATCTCTTTTAGTTTCGGAGATTTTAGCGTTTTAAGATTTTTTAATTTTTCCCTATAAATTTGCTTTGATCTGGATAAAACTATGCATACTTATGGAGAAAAACACGCTGAATCGATTCCCGTTGACAAAAATCGTCTATCTCTTTTAGTTTCGGAGATTTTAGCGTTTTAAGATTTTTTAATTTTTCCCTATAAATTTGCTTTGATCTGGATAAAACTATGCATACTTATGGAGAAAAACACGCTGAATCGATTCCCGTTGACAAAAATCGTCTATCTCTTTTAGTTTCGGAGATTTTAGCGTTTTAAGATTTTTTAATTTTTCCCTATAAATTTGCTTTGATCTGGATAAAACTATGCATACTTATGGAGAAAAACACGCTGAATCGATTCCCGTTGACAAAAATCGTCTATCTCTTTTAGTTTCGGAGATTTTAGCGTTTTAAGATTTTTTAATTTTTCCCTATAAATTTGCTTTGATCTGGATAAAACTATGCATACTTATGGAGAAAAACACGCTGAATCGATTCCCGTTGACAAAAATCGTCTATCTCTTTTAGTTTCGGAGATTTTAGCGTTTTAAGATTTTTTAATTTTTCCCTATAAATTTGCTTTGATCTGGATAAAACTATGCATACTTATGGAGAAAAACACGCTGAATCGATTCCCGTTGACAAAAATCGTCTATCTCTTTTAGTTTCGGAGATATAAGCGTTTTAAGATTTTTTAATTTTTCCCTATAAATTTGCTTTGATCTGGATAAAACTATGCATACTTATGGAGAAAAACACGCTGAATCGATTCCCGTTGACAAAAATCGTCTATCTCTTTTAGTTTCGGAGATTTTAGCGTTTTAAGATTTTTTAATTTTTCCCTATAAATTTGCTTTGATCTGGATAAAACTATGCATACTTATGGAGAAAAACACGCTGAATCGATTCCCGTTGACAAACATCGTCTATCTCTTTTAGTTTCGGAGATTTTAGCGTTTTAAGATTTTTTAATTTTTCCCTATAAATTTGCTTTGATCTGGATAAAACTATGCATACTTATGGAGAAAAACACGCTGAATCGATTCCCGTTGACAAAAATCGTCTATCTCTTTTAGTTTCGGAGATTTTAGCGTTTTAAGATTTTTTAATTTTTCCCTATAAATTTGCTTTGATCTGGATAAAACTATGCATACTTATGGAGAAAAACACGCTGAATCGATTCCCGTTGACAAAAATCGTCTATCTCTTTTAGTTTCGGAGATTTTAGCGTTTTAAGATTTTTTAATTTTTCCCTATAAATTTGCTTTGATCTGGATAAAACTATGCATACTTATGGAGAAAAACACGCTGAATCGATTCCCGTTGACAAAAATCGTCTATCTCTTTTAGTTTCGGAGATTTTAGCGTTTTAAGATTTTTTAATTTTTCCCTATAAATTTGCTTTGATCTGGATAAAACTATGCATGCTTATGGAGAAAAACACGCTGAATCGATTCCCGTTCACAAAAATCGTCTATCTTTTTTAGTTTCGGAGATATAAGCGTTTTAAGATTTTTTAATTTTTCCCTATAAATTTGCTTTGATCTGGATAAAACTATGCATACTTATGGAGAAAAACACGCTGAATCGATTCCCGTTGACAAAAATCGTCTATCTCTTTTAGTTTCGGAGATATAAGCGTTTTAAGATTTTTTAATTTTTCCCTATAAATTTGCTTTGATCTGGATAAAACTATGCATACTTATGGAGAAAAACACGCTGAATCGATTCCCGTTGACAAAAATCGTCTATCTCTTTTAGTTTCGGAGATTTTAGCGTTTTAAGATTTTTTAATTTTTCCCTATAAATTTGCTTTGATCTGGATAAAACTATGCATACTTATGGAGAAAAACACGCTGAATCGATTCCCGTTGACAAAAATCGTCTATCTCTTTTAGTTTCGGAGATTTTAGCGTTTTAAGATTTTTTAATTTTTCCCTATAAATTTGCTTTGATCTGGATAAAACTATGCATACTTATGGAGAAAAACACGCTGAATCGATTCCCGTTGACAAAAATCGTCTATCTCTTTTAGTTTCGGAGATTTTAGCGTTTTAAGATTTTTTAATTTTTCCCTATAAATTTGCTTTGATCTGGATAAAACTATGCATACTTATGGAGAAAAACACGCTGAATCGATTCCCGTTGACAAAAATCGTCTATCTCTTTTAGTTTCGGAGATATAAGCGTTTTAAGATTTTTTAATTTTTCCCTATAAATTTGCTTTGATCTGGATAAAACTATGCATACTTATGGAGAAAAACACGCTGAATCGATTCCCGTTGACAAAAATCGTCTATCTCTTTTAGTTTCGGAGATATAAGCGTTTTAAGATTTTTTAATTTTTCCCTATAAATTTGCTTTGATCTGGATAAAACTATGCATACTTATGGAGAAAAACACGCTGAATCGATTCCCGTTGACAAAAATCGTCTATCTCTTTTAGTTTCGGAGATTTTAGCGTTTTAAGATTTTTTAATTTTTCCCTATAAATTTGCTTTGATCTGGATAAAACTATGCATACTTATGGAGAAAAACACGCTGAATCGATTCCCGTTGACAAAAATCGTCTATCTCTTTTAGTTTCGGAGATTTTAGCGTTTTAAGATTTTTTAATTTTTCCCTATAAATTTGCTTTGATCTGGATAAAACTATGCATACTTATGGAGAAAAACACGCTGAATCGATTCCCGTTGACAAAAATCGTCTATCTCTTTTAGTTTCGGAGATTTTAGCGTTTTAAGATTTTTTAATTTTTCCCTATAAATTTGCTTTGATCTGGATAAAACTATGCATACTTATGGAGAAAAACACGCTGAATCGATTCCCGTTGACAAACATCGTCTATCTCTTTTAGTTTCGGAGATTTTAGCGTTTTAAGATTTTTTAATTTTTCCCTATAAATTTGCTTTGATCTGGATAAAACTATGCATACTTATGGAGAAAAACACGCTGAATCGATTCCCGTTGACAAAAATCGTCTATCTCTTTTAGTTTCGGAGATTTTAGCGTTTTAAGATTTTTTAATTTTTCCCTATAAATTTGCTTTGATCTGGATAAAACTATGCATACTTATGGAGAAAAACACGCTGAATCGATTCCCGTTGACAAAAATCGTCTATCTCTTTTAGTTTCGGAGATTTTAGCGTTTTAAGATTTTTTAATTTTTCCCTATAAATTTGCTTTGATCTGGATAAAACTATGCATACTTATGGAGAAAAACACGCTGAATCGATTCCCGTTGACAAAAATCGTCTATCTCTTTTAGTTTCGGAGATATAAGCGTTTTAAGATTTTTTAATTTTTCCCTATAAATTTGCTTTGATCTGGATAAAACTATGCATACTTATGGAGAAAAACACGCTGAATCGATTCCCGTTGACAAAAATCGTCTATCTCTTTTAGTTTCGGAGATTTTAGCGTTTTAAGATTTTTTAATTTTTCCCTATAAATTTGCTTTGATCTGGATAAAACTATGCATACTTATGGAGAAAAACACGCTGAATCGATTCCCGTTGACAAACATCGTCTATCTCTTTTAGTTTCGGAGATTTTAGCGTTTTAAGATTTTTTAATTTTTCCCTATAAATTTGCTTTGATCTGGATAAAACTATGCATACTTATGGAGAAAAACACGCTGAATCGATTCCCGTTGACAAAAATCGTCTATCTCTTTTAGTTTCGGAGATTTTAGCGTTTTAAGATTTTTTAATTTTTCCCTATAAATTTGCTTTGATCTGGATA
>JBDIXK010000110.1:0-21097 GCA_039654895.1 Mongoloraphidia duomilia
CGTGTCATGTACCCGACGAAATTTATATTATTAGTTCAAGGTTCAAATTTTAATATGTTGTTACGGCGACGGTTTTAAGCATATATTACAATTTGCAGAACAAAATGTCGGTATTAAACCCCTTGCAGAACGATATAAACACCTCGGCGAGCAAGTTTCCCTCTAAGAGAGGGGATTAATACCGACATTTTGTAATAACATGACATAGGTAAATAAACAACATTTTTGATGAAATAAAATAAATTAAAATAAATATAGGGTAAATGCGGGAGAGATGTCGCGGTAGGAGAGACGCCGCATGGCTATTAACTTACCTATTTACCATTAATGGAGGGTGCTACAAGTACGTATGTTCGTTCATCTTATCTTGACAAGATAAGATGAACGAACATACGTACTTGTAGCACCATAATGGTAAATAGGTAAGTTAATAGCCATGCGGCGTCTCTCCTACCGCGGCATCTCTCCCGCATTTACCCTACCATCACGCCATTTACTCATACTTGGGTGCTGGGTGTGACATTCTTAAAATTTATGTTACATTGATTAAAATAAAACAATATAAATTGTCATTATTATTATATTAACTATTTTTACTTCCCACCTCTACTATGGTAGGGAAGTAATGGATTCAGTCCGAAAACAATATTTCGAGATTTTAACAGATTTTCACGTTTTGAGACCCTAGCAATCGTTTAAGATCATTTTCTGACTGATGTCTGTATGTGTGTGTGTATGTGTGTATGTGTGTATGTGTGTGTGTATGTGGTCAATTTTTCGCCTTCGATATCTTAAGAACGGAACAACATACGGGCATGCCGATTGTTCTATTGTGTTTATCAGCCTTTAACTTAGATCTGATTAGATTTTGAGTCAAATCGGTTCAGTGGATCCTGAGATATTCAAAAAAACGTCCTCAATGTCACGTATTAACATAGGTAAAAAAAAATATAAATGAATTCTAGATGTTATAATATGAAAAAAATGTAAATATTTTTTTTCTCTAAAATGTATAGTTTTCGAGAAAAAAAATATTTTACTAAAAAAAATAAAAATTGTACGTAAATCAAGGTAACCATGATTTTTGCTATATTAAGCTAGCCATCAATAGATCACTAAACAAAAAAGAGGGCCATGCTTTTTTCAAAGAATAAAAATTAAATTGTGTTTTAAAGACCACCAACAGCTAAGGTTATTTGGGCCTAGTCAAAGAATAAAAAAAAGAGTGTTTATTTTTTGCAAATATTTACTAGGTGGGAAGTATAGGACTGGTCATCAGTCGAATTTTTTACTATGCGATAAGTACTCACAAATTTTGTGGGCTCTTGATACTTGGGGGTCCAGGGCTAAAGCCCTATTAGTGTCTTTGTAGATCTGCCCTGAGAGAGTATACCTTAAAATTTAAATATGTACTTCATTCGCATGCGTCAAATGCCTTTAGCATCGCGTTTCGGGCAGATCCGGGATACTTCGGTTAGTTGTATGTCAACTGATTCAGTTGCAATCAAGACCTATGGACAAAATAGTAGTGATGGGCGATTACGAGATATTTTAGTCGATTGTTTCGATTGTTCAAACATCTCGATGGCTCTCGATGGTTTTCACTTGGACTCGATTGTTGTTGTTTCATAGTTCACCGAGACCAAGTTGCATAGTACTGAATCATACAAACGATGTACACTGTCGAGAGCCACATAATATATAATCGTTCATCACTCAACAACTGTGGTTGAGTCGATGGATAGTCGATTGTGCGGTAATCGAGTGCTCTGAGACCGACTGAACAGTGTGAACAGTGAATCAACGATGAACGAGTAGCGTGAACGTCAGACTTTAATCGACTATAGCATATAACCTTGAATCGCGATTATATGTATTCTCATTCGCTGGCAAATAATCGACTTGAACAATCGAACATTTCGATTATAAAATCAAACTCCGAGTCGATTGTGGACTCGATTGTTATTATGAACGATTGCAATTGTTTCGATTGTAAAAACATCTTACAATCGCCCATCACTAACAAATAGATACTGATTACAGTTTGAGCATCCCGTTTCACATTCCACAGTAAGTGTTCTTAGGCTTTGTTATACATGCCTGAGTTATGCCTTGCATATTTTATGAACTATGTTGTTCCCTGCGGTTATACATTATTAATATGTTGCTTTTGTGTTATTACTTTGAGTTTACCCTATATTATTTAATTAATTGAATCTGCTTAAAATTTGACTGAATTAGCGGTATTCGTCGCGGTAAATTGCGCCCGAGTCTTACCTATTAATTATGGCACGTGACTTTGCTCATTCATGCGCTATCTTGCGACTAAAATTGGAATTGATCAAAACCAATAAGCTTTTCCATAGACATAGAGATACCATAGACATATAGAGATACCAAGACATAGAGATACCATAAAGATTTAGAGATACCATAGACATGTAGAGATACCATAGACATAGAGATATCATAGACATCGAGATACCATAGACATAGAAATACCATATACATATAGAGATACCATAGACATCGAGATACCATAGACATAGAAATACTATAGACATAGAAATACTATAGACATATAGATACCATAGACATAGATATACCATAGACGTATAAATACCATAGACATAGAGTTACCATAGACATGGAGGAATGGACAATCATAATATTAAAAATAAAAATATATATGAGCACTGTGGTTGAAATAAAAACAAAATAAAATATAGTTACTTCTTACCACAACAGTTTTATTGATGGATGTACATTTCGAAAGCTAAGCTTTCATCTTCAGCGAACACTACATGAATAAAATAATACAAAACGGGTATTTATATACTAATATTACAGGTAATAAAATAAATAACAAATAGAACATAACTATAGACTTAAAGTATCACAGGAGGATAGAACGATCCGACAGTCCAAACCAACGGAGACATTGACCTGAAACAAATTGACCTAGAACACAGAAGAACAAAACGAATTATCTAGAACATTACTTATGGTCTAAAAGATCAAATAAAGCAGAATAAGGTATAGGGCCATTATCCGAATTCAAAAGCTTGGTACCATCGCACTTAGCAATGTATATGCTTTCAAAGCTATCTAAATGATGGGTCGTACTTACCGCCTTTACCAAACTTACATTATTTATGCTTATGTCATGGTTAGTATCTAAAATATGGTTCGCGACGCTTGATTTGTCCGGTCTATTAAATTTGATATGTGAAAAATGCTCTTTCCACCTAGTAGTAATTTGGCGTCGGGTTTGTCCTATATAAAATTTGTCACATGTACCGCAATTAATTTTGTAAATACCTGATTTTTCAATAAAACTGTTGTGGTAAGAAGTAACTATATTTTATTTTGTAATCATAATATTATATAGTGTTAAGAATACTCAATGCGTGTTTTTTTTTTAATAATTAACCACACCGGAAGATGGCAACTCGTTGCTGAAACGCGTAGTGATAAATCACAAGAAGTCACAAGACGAAAATAATACAAGGTATTTCTAATACCTACTTCATAATATACAGATTGTATCAAATTAAACCTGTGCATAGGGCATTCTGTGTGTAAGACAGAGATTGATACATAAAGCAATAAGAAAGAATGAGATAAATGATCGCTAATAAGATGTTACGTGGTTTCTGTAAATTAAACTGATAAAAGATTTACATTTTTACAGCATAGAAGGAGCGAAAAAACAAAGATGACGCTATTAGGTTGTATAAATATTATTTATTTACAGTAACCATGTAACATCCTAAGCGATCATTTATCTCATTCTTACTTATTGCTTTATGTATCGATCTCTGTCTTACACACAGAATGCCCTATGCACAGGTTTAATTTGAGACAATCTGTATGTAAGAATTGGCTGGGCTATAACAGAAACGGAAATATTAATTTAACGGAACGATTCAGTTGTAGGTTTGCTGATTGATCGAGCTTTAATAAAAAATATGCGGGAACGCTTGTAGTCCGAGAGCTAGTGACAATTTTTAGTGTATTTGCCATAATATGGCACATACACTATTGGCGTCAGTCGGATGGCGGGACCTAGGGGTCGGACCAAAATTTCTCGACGTTTCATAGCCTCCTGAACACTTTGGCACCATTTTTAAAAATGTTTATATATATATGTATGTATATATATATTTATATATATATATATATATATATATATATTTATATATATATATGTGTGTGTGTACACGATAACTCTCGACAGACTTAATCGATTGAAACGAAATTTGGTACAGACATTGGAACCCATCACCGCAAGAAGCCTATTTAAAATGGGCCCGATCGGACCATTTTCAGGGTTGTATTTAGGGGTTCTAAAAAGTTTTTGGGCCCAAAAATACCGAAAAATTTGTCAGAATCGTTTCAAAATTGAAATTTAACTCTTTAGTAAAGATTAAAATGTGCTGCTAAAATTTTAATAAAATCGGCCCGACAGGACCGGACTTTCAAATTTTATGAAAACACTAGTTTGTTGATACGGATTTACTTATGGAAGGGTGTATTTAATTGGGTGTACTGATAAAATCCATATCTAATATTGAAATTTAGAAAAATTTAATTATTTTAAGGGATGTATTAAGGGGTTAAATTTTTTATTTTGTCAAAAAACAAACTTAAGTTCACATAATAATGCCACAATGCCTGTATTAGCAAATACACTATATTGTCGGCAGGGTTTGGCACTGCGACCCGAGTTTTTTTGGTGTTATAAGTGCCCTGAGTAAGGGATTTTGCTAGATAGCGGTATGGGAGAGATGCAGACCGCCCCCAACATGTAACAAAAAAAAATGGTCACAATTATTATTGCTTCAAGGCTGAAATTGTTTGTATAGCTTGTCGGTGACCCAATAATGCCATTATAATTTTTGCAGATCGATTTGCAGAACAAAATGTCGGTATTAATCCCCTCTCTTGCTCGCCTAGGTGTTTATATCGTTCTGCAAGGGAGTTAATACCGACATTTTGTTCTGCAAATTGAAATATATGCTTAAAACAGTCGTCGTAACAACATGTTAAAATTTGAACCTTGAACTAATAATATAAATTTCGTCGGTTACATGACACGTTTAGGGTGATCTGCCACCCCTTTAATACCGACCTGCAAATATTATAATGGCATTATTGGGTCACCGACAAGCTATACAAACAATTTCAGCCTTGAAGCAATAATAATTGGGACAATTTTTTTTGTTTCATGTTGGGGGCGGTCTGTATCCTTCCCATACCGCTATCTAACAAAATCCCTTACTCAGGGCACTTTAATATGCCTCTCTCAACATCTTCACAAAAATAAGGCCTTGAATAAAATAACACTAAAAAATGCTCACTAGCTCTCGGTCTATTGTCTGAACGCCAACTATGCAGTTCTTTCAGTCAATAAGAATCTGTTTTATTTAAAAAAGGATGAACTATACGGTTATTAAACGTAGAGCGTTTTTTTATTTTTTTATTGATTAAAGCAACTCGTAATAGAGATGCAGTTCGAAAATTGTTCACTGAAGAAATTCTCCATGTTGGAGTAGAAATGTTTTCAGATTTTCTCATTTATTAATTTTTTTAGTCTTTTTTTCATTTATTCTACAACTTTCCGCGTTCTGTTTTATGAAAAGCAGAAGTTCCAAAACTTGAAATTGTTGTCAAATTTGGAACACAAGAAAAATATGCTTTGACCAGCAATTAGCCAGTGCGGGTTTAAAAGTTTAATAATTAAAAACCATATAAGCGACACGATAGAACACAACATAAATGACAGGGACACAAAGAGGGACAAAACGTAGGGAAGTTAGGATAGGGGGCATGGATTAGCCTCGGGCCATGCTCAGAGAATGTTTTGTAATAGATATTTTTACTTCCCACCTCTACTATGGTAGGGAAGTAATGGATTCAGTCCGAAAACAATATTTCGAGATTTTAACAGATTTTCACGTTTTGAGACCCTAGCAATCGTTTAAGACAATTTTCTGACTGATGTCTGTATGTGTGTGTGTGTGTGTGTATGTGTGTATGTGTGTGTGTGTGTATGTGTGTGTGTATGTGGTCAATTTTTCGCCTTCGATATCTTAAGAACGGAACAACATACGGGCATGCCGATTATTCTATTGTGTTTATCAGCCTTTAACTTAGATCTGATTAGATTTTGAGTCAAATCGGTTCAGTGGATCCTGAGATATTCAAAAAAACGTCCTCAATGTCACGTATTAACATAGGTAAAAAAAAATATAAATGAATTCTAGATGTTATAATATGAAAAAAATATAAATATTTTTTTTCTCTAAAATGTATAGTTTTCGAGAAAAAAAATATTTTACTAAAAAAAAATAAAAATTGTACGTAAACCAAGGTAACCATGATTTTTGCTATATTAAGTTAGCCATCAGTAGATCACCAAACAAAAAAGAAGGCCATGCTTTTTTCAAAGAATAAAAATTAAATTGTGTTTTAAAGACCACCAACAGCTAAGGTTATTTGAGCCTAGTCAAAGATTAATAAAAAAAAGTGTTTATTTTTTGCAAATATTTACTAGGTGGGAAGTATAGGACTGGTCATCAGTCGAATTTTTTTAACAATAAAATTGCTTGTGTTGGATAGCCGCATTGAATTTTACTACCTTTTTTTGACGTAGTTAGATAGCCCATCAATAGGTCTATAACCACGATGTGACAATTTTATACTAGAACATTTCGCTTGAAGAGTTTAAATAGGTACCTAATTTCACAAAAAAAAAAACTCGGGTCGCAGTGCCAAAACCCTGCCGACAATATAGTGTATTTGCTAATACAAGCCTTGTGGCTTTAATACGTGAACTTAAGTTTGTTTTTGGAAAAAATAAAAAATTCAACCCCTTAATACATCCCTTAAAATAATATTTTTTTCTTAATTTCAATATTATTATCATTGCAGCCTCTGTACCAAATTAAATACACCCTTCAGTAAGTAAATCACTATCCGCAAAACTAGTGTTTTCATAAAATTTGTAAGTCCGGTCCTATCGGGCCGATTTTATTAAAATTTTAGCAGCATATTTTGATCTTTACTAAAAGGTTAAATTTCAATTTTGAAACAATTCTGAAATTTTTTTCGGTATTTTCGGGCCCAAAAACTTTTTTCAACCCCTAAAAACTACCCTTAAAATAGTCCGATTGGGCCCATTTTAAATAGGTTCCGTGCGGTGATGGATTCCAACATGTGTACCAAATTTCGTTGAAATCAATTAAGTCTTTCGAATGAATGAATGAATTGTAAATTATAGACGCCCGACAACTGAGGTCATTAGCGTCTAATAAGTCTTTCGAGAGTTATGCCGCGAACACATATATATATATATACCGTGTGAGTTTTTTCAAAACGTACATAGGCTGTTTCACAATTTGAAATCGTGGTATAGATATTGTTAGAAACTATGGAAACGAAAGTTTTTATTTACAATTTATTATTATTGAGTTGTGATGATACATTTTATAAGTTCAGAGATTTATTTAATATTTTTCTATAAAAAATCTACACCGTGGAAGAAAAGGTTCTTATTTACAATTTGTATTCTGAGGTAAATAGTTGTCGGCAAGTCTCTGCGTTATTTAGTGTGCAGTTTCCAGGCAGACCAGATAGATACCAACAATGTCTATACCACGATTTTAAATTGTGAAACAGTCTATGTACGCTTTGAAAAAACTCGCACGGTATATATATAAATAAATATATATATATATACATATATACCGTGCGAGTTTTTTCAAAGCGTACATAGACTGTTTCACAATTTAAAATTGTGGTATAGACATTGTTGGTATCTATCTGGTCTGCCTGCAAAACTGCACACTAAATAACGCAGAGACTTGCCGACAACTATTTCCACCAGAACACAAATTGTACATTAGAACCTTTTCTTCCACTGTGTACATTTTTTATAGCAAAAATTATAAATAAATCTCTGAACTTATAAAATTTATTATCACAACTCAATAATAATAAATATTGTAAATAAAAACATTCGTTTCCATAGTTTCTAACAATATCTGTACCACGATTTATACCACGATTCAAATTGTGAAACAGCCTATGTACGTTTTGAAAAAACTCGCACGGTATATAAACATTTCTAAAAATGGTGCCAAAGTGTTCAGGAGGCTATGAAACGTCGAGAAATTTTGGTCCGACCCCTAGGTCCCGCCATCCGACCGACGCCAATAGTGTATGTGCCATATGGCAAATACACTAAAAAATGGATTTTCGAAAAACGGCAATTTTTAAAGGGTAAACTTTTTTATACTCACTTTTAGAAACCCAATGCAAAAAAATCATGAAAATCCATCCGCACTATAACTGGGCTCCGAAAGAGTTTAATTGAACTCCACTACAGCTAAATTTAATTTTTCATGTAGATAGGGGTAGGTTCTATCGCCTTATAGTATATTTGCACATTCTAATTGGTATCTAATTTATTAATTTTTAACCAAAGAATCGAGTAATTTTGAATTGCAAAAAGAGGTTTCAATATAAGTTTGTTGATAAATTATAAACCCATTTAAGGTGTTAAATAATTACTGATATTTTGGACACGATGAAAACCTGCAATAACTGTTTAGTTTTTTAAGCACCATAAATGCGACTCAAAAATCGTAGCTTGAAGTGATTAAAATAAAAGTTTTATAGTATCGCTGTTTCAACATTTTTACGCTACGTTAAGAATGTTCATAAATAGTTAATATTCCCATCTACGAGGGAGTTAGTTTGAATATTGTCTTTATTATGTAATATTGTAATATACATATTATTTTATTTTTGAAGCTTCATACGTACAGGGTGGTGACCTTTCACAATTTTCTGCTTCTCTAATTTTTTAAACAAAAAACCCATATAAATAATTTAGAGCACAAAATTCTGCATTTAAATCAATAGATAGATCAATTTATTTGCATAGCCAAAAATATGGATACAAAAAGTCAAGTCAAGAAACACAATATAAAGTAAACAAATTTATGTTTGCATGCTTTGTAACGCCAGAAATTAGACATCAAAACGTCGAGAAAGTACAGACAAAGGTCCCGTTACTCTTTTATATATATTTATTAATAAGATTTAAAAAAAAAATTATTTTTTGATACGCAAAAATTTTAAAACACTAAAAAGAGCAAAATAAATATAAGTAAAAAACTTTTTAAAAACAAGCTAAAAAATTTGTTAATTTTTTACCCCTCCTTAACTCCTTATTTTTATTATTGTACGGAACCCTCGGTGCGCGAGTCTGACTCGCACTTGGCCGGTTTTTTCAACATGAATACAAATTTTATTTTCAAATAATAAATCGCCTTGTTTTGATTCGATGCATAGGTAGTTGCAATGGAACAATTATAATAGACAAAAGATAGAGTTTGTATAAAGTTTTCCTACTAACAAAATAACAAATGAAAATCCATTGTGTATTTTATTCATAGAGAAATCATAGATAGAGGAGGGAATCTGCACCCAACAAAGTGTCGGTGCAAAAGATAGAGATGGAGAATAAACGCGTTCTTCTATCTTTTTCTATCACAATTAATACACAACCATGATTACAGATCTGTAAATTAACAATACTTACCATACATTTTTAAATTCAGAAATGCGTCAGCAGACAAGGAAAAGAGAACCTATTAGTTTTCTATCTCTCTTTTCAAACCTGACACTGTCACTTGCAGTTGTGCTTATGAGTCCCCCAGGGCCGTAGCTAGAGCTGAATTGAAGATATAGGGCACTCATGAAAGTTTAAAGTAGGGCTGAGGCAAAAGACTACAATTTATTAATTGGATTGCCCACCTCATCTGGTGATATCAAATTACAAAAGCAAATAAACGGTGAATGACAATTTAATCAAAAAAAATACAGAACTTGCCATGTTATCAAATTTCCGAAGAACTTCATTTAGATCCAACGAATTTAATCTTGTTTTTTCCAAATGTCAGATATAGATCAAGTCTGTCATTCTGTCGTGACAGTCTTTGCGGCTTATTTATAATTCCTTAAAGTAGGGCACTGGATGTTTTAAGGTAGGGCATTGCCCCTTAATGCCCCCCCCCCTAGCTACGGCCCTGGACTCTCCCCTACTCTATCTATGATATCTCTATGATTTTATTACCCGTTGTTTATATAAGTTGGAAATTGGAGCGTGCTATGAATTTGTTATTCTTTTATTAATATTATCTTGTTCAGCTACAATAATAGATCGTTGATTGTTAAATAAGTTATACATTTTAGATAGTCAACGTTTTCTGTTCATTTTATAATAGTAATTAGTATACAGTTTAATAATTATTTAATTGCACAGTTTGTTCTTAATTATTGAACCGTATTCAAACAACGCTTAATGATCTAAACTGTATCTACGTTGTTTGTGGAAGTAAAACGGCAATTTATTTGCCAAGTAAGATTGTTACCGACGCGCTTTGTAATTTTATTTTAAGCTGATTCCAGACTTTTCTCGTATCGCCGTATCGTCTATCCGATGGTGATATGATTACGTCGAACCAATTGTTTTCAACCAATATCCATATCTCGTATCCATACCCCATATTCATATCTTTGTTTTAAGTTTCCCACCTTGCAGATTCCTATCTTTATTTCCACGGACCACGTTGTCTCCTGAGGAAAATGCAGCGACCTAGGAATGGGGCACATTTTTAGCAAAGCAGTGGTACCATGCAGTACGGAGCTGGGATTCTAGATGGTAGCGTAGATCATAGCAGGGCTTGCATAAATTAATGCGTTGTTATATATGCGAGCGTACACAACGAAGCAGTGAGTGTAGCAAATATAAGCGCTGTTACAAGAGCTGCTAGATTCAAGAATGTATCTCACAATTCTTTCAGCGCGCTGACTACTACAATCAACGTGTGACAACTGTCAAATGGCCGTTACAAGTTTCGCAATGGATGTGACTAGTTTAATAAGTGAAATTTTGCCAGATTTTATGTAATTTGTTTTGAGTTTTTTCTAAGACGTATTTAAAAGTTCCATACGTAAATATTCAAAAAACCGGTTTGGGTAAAATTTTAATTCTTGGTATAAATGATGAAATTCGCCATGTTTAGATCGTTTTCTATTAATAGGGTGGCCATGATAGTGTGGTGGAATAATTTTTATGCTGTCGACAATTACAAATTATAACTGAATTTGGATGTTCGAGTTTTATCAGCATAAAGGTAGGGTTGGGTTCCCCACATTAATTTATCTTTGGATGTTTACTCGTCCAAAGTGTTGAAAGAAAGGGGTGGAACTTCAATTGAGGGTCCTTGTTATCGAGACAAAGTGAAATATGTTTTCTACAAAAGGTTATACTTATTTTAACGAAGTTCACTGTTCTAATATTAACAGTGAGAGATGCTTAGTTGAACAAAAATGTCTTAGATTGATTCGAACAATCTTCACTAAACTTATTCAGATCCAAAGGTTCTCATCAATTAATTCATTCATACATGAAAAAAAACAATTTTATGTATCTTTAACAATCATAATATATTAACTTGCTATAAATTTAACAAGAATTTTACAAATCACAAACGTTACTGCAATAACAATTTAAATCAGTTAAACAGACATACTGCTTAACTCAACACATTAAAAAGTTGAAAACCGCTGAAGAGCATTATAATTTACAAATCTCTATCTGTATCAAAATCTTAGATTGGTACTGAACAATTTTTATCAATTATGAAGATGCACAATTAGAGTAAATATGTAACCTAGTGTATAAAGAGGAAGGCAAATAATAAGAAGTTACTGACAAAGTAGTTAATAAAGAGTAATACGTTAAAAATCGTTAGTATAAATCTGTCAAGCTGTCTGTTAAAGTGATAGTAGTCCGTGATATGGTATAAATATGGTTAACGAAGTGAAGTGAAACAACCGTCAAAGAAAAGGTGTAGTCACGTCTGATAGTCAAAAAACCACTACAGGATTATAAGATTGTTAATTGTTAATAAGGAACCGAAAGAAACTCAAATTCATTTATTTGAGTAAATCAGTTATCTTGTTAATTGTTAATATGCTATTTTCTATGACCATTAAGTGTTAACATAGGTAAGGAAATAATTCGCAGGAACTACCGTCTGTGGTCGCTGTCAATAAGAAAATTGTCCATACAAAAATGTATAAAATTTAAGTGAAAAAAGAATTAATAGGATGTCTACCGAAATTATAATAAGCGGTAGGCAACCAAAGTTACATGAAAAATTAATCAAAAAATAGTGCAATCTCTTTATAAACACACTAGATCACAATAGAAACCAAAATTAGTTGATAATAATGAAAAATTACCTTAGTTAAACACAGGTGAGAATAACCCATCTGTGACATAAGAAAATAGACAGATGATTTTTATAGGATAAAATTATCAATCAAAAGAACAGTATAATCTTATCTCAATTAATTCATTAACAAATTCCACCAATTTGTAAAGATTGGTGATATACCAAATTGGTGATACTTCATTCTACTATACATTGGTTTGTTAAGGCCATATTATTTTGATTATCAAATCGCGTGTGCGAATCAAAATATCTTTGATTAATTTTATATTAAATTCAATTCTGTTAAAATACAACTATGCCATGAATTGATTGTATATGATTGGCAAAATATATCCAGATTTTATTTCACAATTATTATCATACACGTGGTCGGTGTATTTTTAAAATACAACACTGATCAACAGGTTATATTAAAATATTAAATTTTATATATTAAATTTTATCTGTAATTAAACGTAATATCGTAAATGACGCTGCTGACAGCATTAATCATTTATTTTACCTTTATGAAATTTTTATTCTAAAATGGCAGACGGCCATGTTATAAACTCATGCTTATAATTTTCACGCAACATTCATTCATCACTTATATTAGTTCTAAATTATTTACAAATATCTACTTAGCTGTTTTTGATTAATCGAAGATAATTAAAGCTCTGGGGGACTCCGATGGGCGATAATTATCCATAAAACCCCAGCTCGTCCCGAGATATGTGATTCCGTCTCGGCGATACTGGCTGCGAGCTGCGGTTCAAGCAAACTAGAAAGAATCGACATCAAGCCGATCACAAGAGGCACTTGGCAATGATAATGAATTACGTCGCACCGGAATTAAAACGAGCGCGCAACCATAGAGTATGAATATAAATTAGCATTGGCAACCTTAGATAAAGAATATTATCTGTTGTCATGAACTGTTCCATGACAATATTCCCCGGACAAGAAAAAAAAGAGAAAAAAAAATTCTTTGATATTACCCATCAAAGGATTTTTTTTATATCCACCTCGTAACTTAGCGGCAATTGACCTTTAAAACGTTTAAATTGATTAATATGATGATATCCTAGTTCATGAGATGAACTAGGATGTTCTAGTAAGTAGACATTTGCATTCAATTTCGATTTGATTCTAAAAGGACCTGTAAACAGGACATCCAGCTTCTTTGACCGACGATCATTCACCGATGACAGCGGGTGCGTGCGCAGAAATACCATGTCGCCTGAACTAAACGACACCGATGGCTTCGTATCTTCATGAGACTGCTGGCGTTCTGTGGCAAGCTGCCTTAAACGTCTTCTGATGGATTCTCGATCAGTCGGGTTGTCTTCTACGGGTTGTGGAAAATCGGTTTGTTTAACCATGAACAAATCAGGTTTACGGTCGTATTGCAATTCAAACGGAGAAACGCCAGTCGATTGGTTGACATTTGTATTCATCCCGAACGCCACCTTTGGTAGCAGGCGACTCCAAAGCGTATGTTGAACGTTGCAGTACAGTCGCAGTAAGGTGCCAACTTGCTTGTTGTATCGCTCAACGGGATTTGCCTTCGGAGTGTAGGGGCAGGTGTACGTAACCTCAACACCAAGTTCCGACAGCGATTCACTGAATTTCTTCGAACGGAAAATAGAGGCGTTGTCGCATATAATCCTTTTCGCGACACCATGTTCTGGAAAGTAATTCAATCTCAATTTAGTTAAAATTGTTTTGGTAGTTGCCCTACGCAGGGCGTACAACGTGATGTATTTCGTGAACACATCAAGTATCACAAGAATAACAGTGGTACCTCCGGCTGAGCGCACGAGTGGACCAACAATATCGATAGATAACAAATCGTTTTTATTATAGGATATTACAGAATAAAAACCACCATGCAGAGTGGCAGTGGGGTGCTTGGCTGTTAAACATGGCCAACATGAGTTTACACATTCGATAGCTTTATTTTTTAAATTCTTAATAGATACAAAAGGATTCATGACTAAGTAAAGCTTAGTCGCACCTGGGTGACACATGAATATGTGCCAGAATCGTATGTAACGCATCTCGATCTGGCTTGGAACACACAATTTCCAAGATTTTTTCTTTGTATCATATATAAACAAATAATCATTTTTTATCATATAAGTTGAATTAGAATCTAGGACTGAATCATTATTATTTACAGTCTTTTGACGATTATAAATTGGACTTAAGGTCTCATCAGCTTGTTGCATAACCTTTAATTGAGTCATGAGTTTAGAAATTTGATTTAAATCTCCTTTTGGAAAAATTGCAAATATGAAAACAGAGTTCTGCACTGCAGAATTATCAACTTCACGGATGTTATCATGATTAAAGGGATCTATACAGCCGTAGGTATCATTGCAAAATATTTCAATGGATAAATAATTATTATGGTTACACTCGTTTACCGTATCGTAGAACATATCATATTGTACAGACACACATCGCTGCGAAACAAATACACCCTGTGAAAAAATACAACTGTATGGATTAGCATTACTAAAATTACCTAACTTTATAATACCAAACACACGAAATTCATTTTCATTAGAAGTTACGCTAATATCGTGGGGGTGAAAATATCGTGATAAGCAATCAGCAGCTAAGTTTGATTTTCCTGGACAATATTTTATGTCAATATTATAACCTTGTAATTTAAGTACCCATTTCAAGATACGAATATTATAAAATTTTCCTTTGTTCAGAACGAAAGAGAGGGCTTGACAATCAGTATAAACAGTGATGTTCTCCCCATAAATGTAGTTATGCCATTTATTAGTCGCTTCCACGATGGCTAAAAGTTCTTTCTCAACTGATGAATAGTTCAACTGAGCCTGATGTAAAATTTTACTGTAGAAGGCCAATATGTTAACCGAAGAGTCTTCGCATATTTGAAATAGTATGCCCGATATCGCATAACGCGAGGCATCGGTCTGGATAAAATATCCCGCACCAATTTTAGGATGATGTAAGAGAGTAATTTTAGTGAATGCTCCTTTTAATTCATTAAAGGCACGATTTTTATCCTCCGACCACTGAAATGGTAGTTTACTTTGTTTCAGCATGTCATATAAAGGTTTGGCAACATCTGCAAATTTATTTACAAATCGTCTATCAAAATTACACAATCCCAAAAATTGTTGAATATTCCTTCTGTTTCTTGGAACCGGAAAATTTTGAATAGCCATAATTCTATCAGAGTCGGGATATATGCCACTAGTGGTAACTATGTACCCGAGAAATTTTACTTTTTCAGAACAAAAAACACTTTTATCAAAGTTCAACGTTAAATTGGCGCTACGTAATCTATCAAAAAGTTTAGACAAATGATCTATATGTTGTTCAAAACTACTAGAAATTACTAACACGTCATCGACATAATTAATCACGAAAGAATGCATCAGATCCCCCAAGGCTTCATGCAAACAACAAATAAGTGCAGAAGTAGCTGTTGAAATTCCGAAGGGAACCCGCTGAAAAACATATGATTTGCCATTCACCAAAAATCCAGTATATTTTTGGTGATCCGGATTAAGTCCGATTTGCCAGAAGCTTTTTGTCAGATCAAAAACCGACATAAATTTTATCGCTTCAAAGCGTTGTAAAACCGTTTCAATGTTTTCAGGTTTGTTAGTTTCGGGAGCAATACGTTTATTGAGTTGTCTAGCGTCTAGTACTAGTCGGATATTACCGTCCTTTTTTGGGACAACATGAATAGGATTAATATATGCTGTATTCTTTCTGGCAATGATTCCCTGATCCAGCATGTTTTTAACCTCATGGGTAACCGCGTCTCTAAGTTTGTACGGAACATTATATAGATTACCCCTGAATACCGAGGTATCGGATATATTTAAATCATGAGTGTAACAATTGGCCAAACCAGGTTGTTCACTAAAGATATCACGATAATCATGAATCAATTTGCTTAGCGTCGCTTTTTGATCATGAGATAAATCTAAATTTTCTACTTTATTAAAAATCTCATGACGCCGGGATTCCAAGTCGAGATCTCTAACCGAGAGAGCAGCACAAGGTAAATTTTGCACTTTTTCTTTTCGCGGAGAGATACGCTCCCTAAAACTAGCTTCGCCGTCGCGACCCCTTTTCTCAGATATCGAGAAATCGTCACCAGAACTAGATGTAGCTGTATAAACATTTCGATCGTCGTATTCATTCAATCTAGAATGATTGATATTTTTATTATTGTTGTCGATACAAGTATCGGGCAACCCACAAGATGTGATTCTGGGCAAGCCATGAATCAAAGTTAAATCGTTCAAACTGTAATTTACAGCTGAAGATTTACAACTCCCAGATATAGGTTCATTGACCTTATAATCTGGTAAATCAATATTTTGTACATCGTGTCCGACATACAATGGTTTTTTCGTCGACGAGAATAGTCGTGGACCATGCATATTTGCACGAACACACGGTATCTCAATTTTACTACTCTTTTTGTCACTAGGATCTAAAGACGCGATACTGGAATCAGAATCGGCGCACGAAAGCATATTAGATCCAGAGAGGTTATTTATTGAAAATTTCATTGACTCAATTAAATTTGAATCTTTGTTACATAAATCGGTTTTTTCGTGATGATCAACCCCGTTCGAGATCCCACCTGAAATCCCAGGGTCCAGATCAGACGACCTATCATCAATATTATGAAAGTCAATCTCGGTATACAGGCGATTATCTACATAAAATTGTATAACCCTATTATCAAAGTTTATATGAGCATTGTAATCGTTCAAAAAATCAGCACCAAAAATAATACTGCATTTTAATTCGTCTACGACAAAAGCTTTTATTTCAAAATTAATTAAATTACAGGTCACATTAAGAAATGCCTGTTTTTTGATGGCCGAACTCCTTTGACCAACAGCACTAACAATTCTACAACTCTTAACCGGAATAAATGGAATCTGATAAATTTTAGAAATATTTTCCCACATTTCATTGGAAATAGCAGAAATCTGACTTCCGGTGTCAACAAGTGCAACTGTGTGAAATTTACCTATATTAATTTTGATGTATGGCATCTCATCGCTTTTCAAATTAGAAGTTAATAGAGAATTTAATTTTAGATTTTCCATACTGGAATTGACATTTAATCTTTCCCCTGTCCAGCGGCTGAGTCTCGACAGGGGTCCAACCAGTTTTTTGGATCCAATTCGAATGAATCCTCCTCGTCCACATCCATTTCAACGAAGTGAACTTGAGGGGAAGGTTTAACTGTAGAATATTTATTTGTTGTCGCATTTATCGTATGAGGTTTAGCATAAGAATTTTTATTAAATTTTGAGGTCGTATTATCGTTATTTATAGGAACATGCTCCTGAGACGTTTTGTACGAACCCATTTTTTGAAAACTAGGACCACGCTGTGATTCTACATCATCAAGTTCTTTTAATAATTTATAGAAATCTAAGAACGAGCTTAATTGTGCTGTTAATAAAACTCTTTGTATGTGAATAGGGAAGTGCCTTTTCATAATCATAATAAACTCCATTTCACCAATTGGCGGATAAAATTGTTTAGATTTTTTATGGCTTTCCAATAGATACTGTGCCATAGTTTGTCCTTTACTTGACGAATAATGGTTAGTGTAAAGTTCCAGACGAACCTTTTGCTGTCTGTTAAAATCCCAGAATTCCTCCAAAAAAATACCCTTGAATGTTTCAAAATTACTAAACATATGTTTAAACTCGTCAAACCAAAAATATGCTGAACCTTCGAAGGTCTGCTCTACTTGATATAATTGTAAGTGAGGTGGAATCTGAGTACACCTTAGATATGCTTCTAATTTGTCTATAAATTCTACCGGATTCTCCGAACTTTCTCCTGAGAATTTCGGAAGCTGAATCTGAATTTGACTAGTTTTAACGAAAGGAGTATTGGCGATACCGTTAATATTATGTAGATTCTCCCAATTAATATGATTTTGGTTATTCGTATTATTAAGATTTATGTTCGGAATGTTCGGATTAAACCAACCATTACCATTAGAAAAATTTGTTGACATACCTGTCCTCCTCGCGTGATAGTTACCCGCTAGGCTGTTAAATTCCGGAAGTTGACTCCCCGAGGTCATCCGTGTTCCGAAGTTATCGGTGAATCTCACATGCGGATGATTCACACTCGTGTACTGTACACTCGGTGCACTATCCGCTTGAGTTAGATTTGGTTCAGATTGGTGAGTATTTTGATACGTGTCGTACCTTCTTGAATTTGTAAAGGTTGCCTGAGGGACGGATGTAGTTGCAGTCGCATCGATGTGTGTCTGCACATTAACCCGTTGACTTTGTTCCATCGTAACCGGAAACAGACGCCCATCGTCATTCAGGCGATATAAACGACTGCAGTCCAGACTTCCAAACGTCTCGGTGGTCTGACCTAAAACAGTTCTAGAAGAATTTATATTAGCGTCTTCTCCGATACTCGAAGTAGGGGAATTTGCTCTAGTTCCATCAGGTGTTTCTGCCATGGTGGAAAACAAATCAGGTTTCGCGTCGTATAAAAGGATTGTCGCAATTTGTCAATTAAATTAACAACAATATCGTCCTCAATCGTGTCCTGTCACGGTCGCCATTTATTATGTGGTGGAATAATTTTTATGCTGTCGACAATTACAAATTATAACTGAATTTGGATGTTCGAGTTTTATCAGCATAAAGGTAGGGTTGGGTTCCCCACATTAATTTATCTTTGGATGTTTACTCGTCCAAAGTGTTGAAAGAAAGGGGTGGAACTTCAATTGAGGGTCCTTGTTATCGAGACAAAGTGAAATATGTTTTCTACAAAAGGTTATACTTATTTTAACGAAGTTCACTGTTCTAATATTAACAGTGAGAGATGCTTAGTTGAACAAAAATGTCTTAGATTGATTCGAACAATCTTCACTAAACTTATTCAGATCCAAAGGTTCTCATCAATTAATTCATTCATACATGAAAAAAAACAATTTTATGTATCTTTAACAATCATAATATATTAACTTGCTATAAATTTAACAAGAATTTTACAAATCACAAACGTTACTGCAATAACAATTTAAATCAGTTAAACAGACATACTGCTTAACTCAACACATTAAAAAGTTGAAAACCGCTGAAGAGCATTATAATTTACAAATCTCTATCTGTATCAAAATCTTAGATTGGTACTGAACAATTTTTATCAATTATGAAGATGCACAATTAGAGTAAATATGTAACCTAGTGTATAAAGAGGAAGGCAAATAATAAGAAGTTACTGACAAAGTAGTTAATAAAGAGTAATACGTTAAAAATCGTTAGTATAAATCTGTCAAGCTGTCTGTTAAAGTGATAGTAGTCCGTGATATGGTATAAATATGGTTAACGAAGTGAAGTGAAACAACCGTCAAAGAAAAGGTGTAGTCACGTCTGATAGTCAAAAAACCACTACAGGATTATAAGATTGTTAATTGTTAATAAGGAACCGAAAGAAACTCAAATTCATTTATTTGAGTAAATCAGTTATCTTGTTAATTGTTAATATGCTATTTTCTATGACCATTAAGTGTTAACATAGGTAAGGAAATAATTCGCAGGAACTACCGTCTGTGGTCGCTGTCAATAAGAAAATTGTCCATACAAAAATGTATAAAATTTAAGTGAAAAAAGAATTAATAGGATGTCTACCGAAATTATAATAAGCGGTAGGCAACCAAAGTTACATGAAAAATTAATCAAAAAATAGTGCAATCTCTTTATAAACACACTAGATCACAATAGAAACCAAAATTAGTTGATAATAATGAAAAATTACCTTAGTTAAACACAGGTGAGAATAACCCATCTGTGACATAAGAAAATAGACAGATGATTTTTATAGGATAAAATTATCAATCAAAAGAACAGTATAATCTTATCTCAATTAATTCATTAACAAATTCCACCAATTTGTAAAGATTGGTGATATACCAAATTGGTGATACTTCATTCTACTATACATTGGTTTGTTAAGGCCATATTATTTTGATTATCAAATCGCGTGTGCGAATCAAAATATCTTTGATTAATTTTATATTAAATTCAATTCTGTTAAAATACAACTATGCCATGAATTGATTGTATATGATTGGCAAAATATATCCAGATTTTATTTCACAATTATTATCATACACGTGGTCGGTGTATTTTTAAAATACAACACTGATCAACAGGTTATATTAAAATATTAAATTTTATATATTAAATTTTATCTGTAATTAAACGTAATATCGTAAATGACGCTGCTGACAGCATTAATCATTTATTTTACCTTTATGAAATTTTTATTCTAAAATGGCAGACGGCCATGTTATAAACTCATGCTTATAATTTTCACGCAACATTCATTCATCACTTATATTAGTTCTAAATTATTTACAAATATCTACTTAGCTGTTTTTGATTAATCGAAGATAATTAAAGCTCTGGGGGACTCCGATGGGCGATAATTATCCATAAAACCCCAGCTCGTCCCGAGATATGTGATTCCGTCTCGGCGATACTGGCTGCGAGCTGCGGTTCAAGCAAACTAGAAAGAATCGACATCAAGCCGATCACAAGAGGCACTTGGCAATGATAATGAATTACGTCGCACCGGAATTAAAACGAGCGCGCAACCATAGAGTATGAATATAAATTAGCATTGGCAACCTTAGATAAAGAATATTATCTGTTGTCATGAACTGTTCCATGACAATAGTTCCTACCCAAATTTTTATTTAAAATATACCACTTTGTAGCAGAAGAACACAAATATTC
>JBDIXK010000111.1:0-21088 GCA_039654895.1 Mongoloraphidia duomilia
TTATACCGCGAGCCCTTGCATTTTACCAAATTTCATGATTCTAAGTCAACGGGAAGTGTCCTATAAATTTCGGTGAGTGAGTTTGCGAATATCAAAATAGACATAGGAACCCCTTTAATTATTACTTTTTGTGATTTACGGATTTTTCCCGTTACTTGTGCTGCTGCGAGACCTTGCTTTTTTCCAAATTTCATGATTCTAAGTCAACGGGAAGTGTCATAAGTTTCGATGAGTGAGTTTGCGAATATCAAAATAGGTATAGGAGCTCCTTTAATTTTTAATTTTTGTAATTTACGAATTTTTCCTTTATTTATACCGCGAGACCTTGCTTTTTGCCAAATTTTATGATTCTATATCCACGGGAAGTATCCTATAGGGTTTTGATGAGATGACAAAATGGTCGTATCTTTTGATTGCACGTTGAGATAGAAGCTTAAATTCTTTACAACTTTAAGCGGCTCGCCGCCGTCGCCGTAGACGTATAAATTTCAACTCGGAATACAAGTCGACGTCGTAGTTCGCACGACGTGACTTCAGAACAAAAGAAACCGCTTCAGAAAACAAAGAACGCTCGTCGGTCGAACGCACGCGCGTTTTAAAATATCGCTCCGCGAGAACGCGAAAAGCAAAAACGTTGTCGCGGCGCGCGTATATAAGAGCGTCGCGCAGCGACATTCGAACGACAGTCTACATTTTGATTCGGCGACGTACGTACGCGTGAATAATTTCATCATCATCAGATTTGTCATAGTAATTGTGATTTTTGAACATTTAAAATTCTATTCGAAAAAAGTTATTTCTTTTGAAAAATCAATCAGTGCTGTTTAAATCAAGGAAAAATATCGAGACGGCGTTCGAGTCTTCTGCAAGGAGCCACCATACGTTTTTGAAGAGCTGTGAATCTAAAAAAGGTAAATTCATTTTTTTTCTTCAGAGCAGTGTATTTAAATCTTAAAACGAAGTTGCTCAAAAAACTTCCGTCGAGTAATTTTGTAAAGTGCTATTTATTCTTGCAGATGGATAAATACAACAGGATCGGCCAGGCTGTTGGTTTCCACAACGAATACAGACACTTTCACGAATTAAACGTCGGACAAAAATATCCGATCGAAAAAGCCGAATTAATGAAAACGCAGTTCGGCGTGAGATTTGCTTTAAGATTAAAAAGCATGCGCGGCATCTTTTTTCTACCGGCCAGATTCGAAAGCAGTATAACAGACGACAAGGAACGGGGTGATTTTTGTAGCTACCTAAAGGATAAGTGCGTTGTCGTAATCAAATACGCTACGTTGGGAAAATGTAAAAAGGAAACGCCGTTGCTGAAATTCGTCGACGTCGCTGACGACGACGACGATGCTGCCAGTAACGAAAGTCCTATTGATCTTTTTGAAGAAAATTCAAAGAAAACTTTTAAATTAAAAAAATAAATCTGTAATCTTTAATTATTTCTGTTTTTTATATAAATATTGAAATTATTCTGCTCAATCATCTCTTTTATTATAAAAACACCAATGTATTTTGTTGATGATAATAAATGTATGAAAAAATGATACAGTACAATGTTTTTTTATTTCTTTATGTATTTTAGCGGAAAATAAACATTAAATATCATACATGAACATTAGACATCAGACACGAACGTCAGAGTTCAAAAAAATTAAATTAATGTCTGCACGGGGACTCGACCCCGGATCGATCGGGCACAAAGATTAACACTCTACCGACCGAGCTATGCGAATGTTGAAATTTCACGATCCTAAAATTACATACGGTCAATAATAATAATAATATTTTTTTTGTTTAAAAAAATTTCCATACCAGATTTTTTCCTAGTGTAGATGATTCATAGTGGGAAACAGCGTCTCGCATTTTGCTTACGACGCAGTGTTTTAGGTTTTAAAATAAACAACGCTGCTCTATGACAGGAAAGACGGATACACGATGTTGCGTGTGAAAGGATCGCAGAAGAAACGTTTATTGTTCGTGTTCGTATTTCTCGCGCGTGTTTCTCGCTCGTGTTCGTGTAATCCGTGCAATTCTTGTATTCGTCAATCCGCGTAATTCGTGTATTCGTCTAATGTGTATACTCGTGTAATTCTTGTATTAGACGTCAAATCCGTGTACTTCGTGTATTCGTCTAATTTGTGTATTCGTGTAACTTTTGTATTCGACGTCAAATCCGTGTAATTTATGTATTCGTCTGATTTGTGTATTCGTGTAATCCGTCAAAATCCGTGTAATTCGTCAAATCCGTGTAATTCGTGCATTCGTCTAATTTGTGTCTTCGTGTAATCCGTCCGTCCATCTAAATCCGTATAATCCAACAGCCCGCTTGTCAGTCCGACCGTCCGTCCGTCTGCCTGTCTGTCTAGAGCGCTCTCTTATCTCCAGCTCTAACAAAAACATTCATGCCGTTGCGATAACTATAAACAAGATAAGACGCACGCAGGAGGCTTCAACGAGGTGAATCTATATGAGCCATATACGACTGCGCTCGTCTGAATTCGAGGTCATGATTTGGACGCGCACGCGTTGGGGCCACATCGAGGTAAAACACCGTGAGTCATACGAGATATCCGTCGGCGTTCCGCTATCTTGCACGCAGCTCTCTGACGCTAGCTGCCCGATCGAATGGCTAGGGAGGATGCAAGTAGGTGTAAGATCGAGGTTGGCGCGATAAGCGGCGCCGGTAATTGTGAATCTACACAGCTCTGAAACGTTTGCCGCCAAATGGACTCGAGATGAGAGAAGTATTTGAACTGACGTTTAGCATACTATAAAGCGGTGCTGTGACAAGACTGACTTATGTGCTTGCATGCGGCTGTGGGATCGCACAATATTTCGTTATATTGCATCGTGCTTACGGCGCAGTTTTAAAATAAATAACACGTTCGGTCGTGTGTGTGTTTATGTTGGTTTCTTTGTGATTTTTTGAGAATTGTAATCAGTTCGCGTCCGGTTCAGATGTAAAAAAATTCCAGACTCGTGGCGCATCTCTCGCGTTTCTCGACGCGTGTGTAGGGCTTTTCATGGAGGTGTGAGTGAGTGAAACACGTAGTGCTGCGGTGTTGTTCCTGCTGTTTATGGGGTGAGTTAAACATATTTCTGTTATCTGTAAGCGCATACCCTGGCCTTAGCTATCTTCCGTAGCTTTCCCTCGACGGCTTTTCCTCGGCAGCGGCGCCCTCGTAGCCGACCGCGAGAAGCTTTCCCCCCGCGCGCCGCTCGCGGACAAACGGGTCTAGCCTCTCCCAAACGTCTATGGTCGCCCGTGCTTCGCAGACGATTGGCGTTTGAACTACAGCGTTGCCCCGCCCCGATCAGCTATGGACGCATGCCGCTTGTACACGATTGGAGCTTTGAACTCCTGCATGCCCCGCCCCGATTAACTATGGCGATTGGAGTCTGTATTTGCGGAGCTCTGAAACGTTTGCCATTAATCTGATGGGCGGACTCGTCAATGGGGCTGGGTATCTAGAGGGGTGGGGCTTCTAGGGGCGGTAGCTAGTGGGAATACTGGGGGCGGTGCCTGGGAGAGGGTGTCTGAGGGGTGGGGACTCTAGGAAGGCTATATATGATGGGGGTGGATGGGGGCGGGGTTTCTTGAGGGCGGTAGCTAGTGGGGGTGGCTGGGGGCGGTGCCTAGAAGAGGTTATCTGAGGGGTGGGGACTTTGATGGCGATATCTGATGGGGGTGGCTGGGGGCGGGGATTGCTAGGGGGTGGGGGTGTGACGTCACGTCTGGTGGTTGGTGGCGGGTGAACCGGCCAAAAGCAATACTACTATACTCTGTAAGTATAGTAAAATCGTGAGTATAAGGCTTAACTCACATGTACCACTTTCCGACGAAATCAGAACCACAATAAAGTCGTCGTCTGTGGAGAGTAACTAAAATGTAACCTAAACGTATGGAAACTGAGTCGCAGCACTCACACGTCCGACACATTGCCCGACAATGCGACGGCAGTCGCAATGTGTTGACGGTATCATCCACAAAATTGTCGCAGTCGGCAGGCCAACACAACTCACACGTGCGATTTTCCAGCGACACACCAACAACAGGCCGGCAGTCTGTGTTGTGTCAACGCAGACCGACACATTGCCCGACAATGCGATGACAGTCGCAATGTGTTGACGGTATCATCCACAAAATTGTCGCAGTCGGCAGGTCAACACAACTCACACGTGCGATTCTCCAGCGACACACCAACAACAGGCCGGCAGTCTGTGTTGTGTCAACGCAGACCGACACATTGCCCGACAATGCGACGACAGTCGCAATGTGTTGACGGTATCATCCACAAAATTGTCGCAGTCGGCAGGCCAACACAACTCACACGTGCGACTTTCCAGCGACACACCAACAACATGCCGGCAGTCTGTGTTGTGTCAACGCAGACCGACACATTGCCCGACAATGCGACGACAGTCGCAATGTGTTGACGTTATCATTCACAAAATTGTCGCAGTCGGCAGGCCAACACAACTCACACGTGCGATTCTCCAGCGACACACCAACAACAGGCCGGCAGTCTGTGTTGTGTCAACGCAGACCGACACATTGCCCGACAATGCGACGACAGTCGCAATGTGTTGACGGTATCATCCACAAAATTGTCGCAGTCGGCAGGCTAAAACAACTCACACGTGCGATTCTCCAGCGACACACCAAGAATATGCCGGCAGTCTGTGTTGTGTCAACGCAGACTGACTGTATGCCCTGCAAGTTGGTGTGTATTGTCGACAAAGCGATCTACTCACACGTGCGTCTGCACGCCAACTAAAATGTGGTTGAAAAGTGGTCCATTGCTGCGACAGCGTCTGCGACAGCGTAACCACAGAATGTCGTTGTATTGTGGTACGTGTGAGTTAAGCTTAAGTGTTGTGTTTATTTACAAATTTACACGCATTATTATTGCATACAACTTACAAGTAATTAATGTTGTGTATTATAATTTATTGTAAGACTTGACATTTCTGTTTAATATTATGTTTGTATACACAACATGTTATGATTCACCAATAACCAGTACTGGAGCCGTTATAAAACTTTGTTTTTATGCAAAACCACAAAGCTTTCTTTCAACAGTATCATATAAAATACTTTTTTTTAATATACGTGGCATCTACGCTTACTTTCGTAATTAGCCACGTCCTTCGTCTATAGATATTATTATTCACCATTAATTGGTTGCGGCTTTCGCGGCCAGTTGATGAGCTGGTGTTGTCCTGATTCGGGTCTATAGGCCGTCGTTGGTTGGAATTGCTTCCTAACGTTTCGCTAGCACGAGTGGCGAGCTTCTTCAGAGGTCCTTCCATCGCCGATGCTGGATGTAGAATTCTACATCCAGCATCGGAAATGGAAGGACCTCTGAAGAAGCTCGCCACTCGTGCTAGCGAAACGTTAGGAAGCAATTCCAACCAACGACGGCCTATAGACCCGAATCAGGACAACACCAGCTATTCACCATTAATACTATTTATTATACTCAGGCCCCTCTTTTCCAGGGCCCCGCGATCGATAAGGCCCCCTAGTTCCTGCCAGATCTCCACCAACCGATAACCGATATTACCGATAAATATATTTATTTTGCGAAAAATTTAACGATTTATAACAGATTTATAACAGATAATTACTGACTAAGTAAGTAGGTATTATAGTCAGTGAAAAAGCTAATAAGTAACTTATTACCTTTTTGGTATTCTACTGAACAAGGGGCCTAACACTGGCAAATCTGGCTGGCTGCCTACCTACAATTGAATAAATCTGTAAATCTGTGCTTAGTATCTACTCCTTTTGCCTGTTTTAATAAAATAATTCTCTGTCATAGTCATAGGGGCCCCATTATCCTGAAGTGCCCAGGGCCTCCAATAGGTTAAAGACGGCCCTGATTATACTAAAAGATTATACACGATCAAATATTCTATCATCCTTCTCCAAAAAAATAATTCATAAATCTCACTGATATGATAAATGCAAAAGTTTGGATGTTTTATTTTTATTTATTGTAGATTATAGACGCGTCGACATCTAAATTTTAAGGTCATTAGAGTCTTAATAACATTAAATAACAAATTACTTAAAACTAAAAGACATCACAAAACATCCATAAGCCGAGATGGGATTCGAATCCACGACAGTCTGATTTAATAGGCCACTACGCTAACCATTAGACCATACTGTCCTCGTTTGGATGTTTGTTACTCAATCACGCCTCAATTGCTCAACCGATCTGAACGAAATTTTGCATGCAGGTATCTGGTATATTATTTATAACCCGGATTAAACCATGTGCTACTTTTTATCCCAGTCGATTCAGTAATTCCCGAGGGATAAAACGAGACTTTATTTCCTGTTTGTTATTTCATCAAGCCTATGAAGTTACGCGGCACGTCTAAAAAAAGAAGTGATTTTCCGCATGGCGGCTGTATGTGTTTGTGGGTATATGGGCGTGTGGGTATGTGTGCCTGTGTCTGTCTGTGGAATTTACTTTCGTCCACAATGACTTCTGAACATATAAGAACCGATTTGATTGATTGCCGCAGTGTACTCCAGGCCTATTGATTTTAGTAGATATATAGATTGTAGATTATAGACGCTGAACAGTTGAGGTCATCAGCGTCTATTATTATTATTATTATTATTATTATTTATTTTGGTGCCAATCGGATCAGTGGTCTTGAAAATATACGCAGTTTGGTGCATATTTTGTACCTATAAGTATAACAATATCAATGAGATAGATACTGCAAAATATAGGCGCTCGACAACACATGTCTACATCTATCGATATCAGACGCTTATGACCTCTGTTATCGAGCGTCTATCAATATCGATTATATGTCGTATAAGGGCTTTCTGACATTAAATTTCACTGCGTTTTCATATAAGTAACTATAAGTACTTACTAATTAAAAATTATTTTTTTTACTTGGGCGCCCATATATATTGATTGATGGACTATGGTTAATATTTT
The DNA here is from genome assembly GCA_039654895.1 of Mongoloraphidia duomilia. NCBI lineage: Eukaryota > Metazoa > Arthropoda > Insecta > Raphidioptera > Raphidiidae > Mongoloraphidia > Mongoloraphidia duomilia. The sequence continues at coordinate 6,978 of JBDIXK010000111.1, forward strand.
ACAAAAACAAATTTAAACATCAAATTATAACGAGAAATCCAATACGGTTTTTAATATAAACATAAGAAATATGAATAGACACCTATACCGTAACTAAATTCACTATATTAGTGAAATTAACATAAGAATATCAGACGAATTATCGCCATGATATTTATATAAATTATATATTATATTTATAAATTATATAAATTATATTTATATAAATTATATTTATATAATTTATATAAATATCATGGCGATAATTCGTCTGATATTCTTATGTTAATTTCACTAATATAGTGAATTTAGTTACGGTATAGGTGTCTATTCATATTTCTTATGTTTAAATTTAAACATTTTGCAAAAATGTGTACAAAATGTGTTATAATTAATGCTAGTGCAAACATATACGTGTTGTAACGAAGCGTTGAAGTCTCTACATCACGAATAATTCTAAGCAAGTCTTTATGGAAGATAATTGTGTATAAATATAATTCCTCATGTCGATTTTTCTTTAATTTGACGATGAATACTTAGTGCCTCATTCGAGTACTAAATTTTGCTCGCGGCTTCGTTTGCAAGTTTCAGAGGGGGCGATATCGCCGACTTTGGGAAACACTGCAGTCATAGATTATAAAAAAAGGTATGCGCCTCACATAAGCGCACGATCGAAGTTATACTTCATACATTTACAATTTTGCTTGTCCCCCCTCAGAATTTATAAAATTAATAAATAATTATTATTAAAAAAATCCATGGATATCATACCATCTAATATCTAAACATATAATTATACAAAGCCTGCTTACAATATTACATTATTTTGAAACATTAAAAAAAATGATTTTTAAAATTATAAAATCTATAAGAAAACGAATTTTTCCTGGAATCAGCTAGATCGATTTTTTGCCCCCACCAAAACCCCTTTTCAGTAAATTTCATCCAAATCGTTAGAGCCGTTTTATTTCTGTTAAAATCTCGAAATATTTTTTTCGGACTAAATCCATTACTTCCCTATCATAGTAAAGGTGGGAAGTAAACAACAGAGACGCAGGCGAAGGTGGTGGCGAACTGAGTTACTTAAAAATTGAATGGGGGATGAATTATTGAAGAATTTAAAATTTCAAGAAATTAGTGGGCAGTATAAAAATTTTGTCTTCATCTTTTGAAAAGTTATTGAAAAAAAATCACCCAAGAATTGAGTAAATGAATACAAATATGCGAGAATCAATCGAAATACTGATCAAGATTGACGTGAAGAGACGTATTTTTAACACGCTTATATTAGCTTCACCTGTATGCTTGCTTGCGGGCTTGCTAGCTTGTGTGCTTGTTTGTCAGTTTGTAACCGACTTCTTTGAACTTGATTTTGACCAACTTTGAACGGTCAGATTTAGTTTAAACTTTGCACACTTATCAAGGACCGACGACAATACAATAATTCCATAAGTTTGTCCCATTATCCTGACCAGGATCTCCAGGACTAAAAAAAAAGCAAACAAGCCGTGAGGTGGGTCGTTTATTAGGACTAAAGTGCGACCCTTGAGGTCCACACGACGAACTTCCCAGTTTGATAAATATTTAATAATAATAATTAAATTAGACATTACACAGAAAAGTAATCATTTTAATCATCAAAACATCAATAATTAAAAAAAAAAAAAAAAAACGGCTGAACCGATTTTTATAAAATTTATGTCGAATCAAAATGACGTTAACACGCCTCGATTGACACCCTTACGAAGTCGATATAATTTTTTGTTCGCGAGATATTGTGTAAAATCTACTTTTTTGGAGGTTATTTGGTTAAGAAAAAAGAACGGCTGAACCGATTTTAAAAAAATTCCTTTCAGATCATATATACGTTAATACGCGTCGATTGGCACCCCAACGTAGTCGATATCATTTTTCGTTCTCGAGATTTCGTCTTAGAAAGAAATTGACACATACATACGTACGTACGTACGTACACACACACACACACACACACACAGACATCTTTCTAAAAGTAGTGTAAAAATAGTGTAGTGACCTTGAAACATAAAAATTTTTTTTTCTTTTTAATTTCGATTTTCGGACCCATTACAATAACTTCCAATGGGAAGTTAAAAACTTCAGATTGAACTGAAACTTTGCACACTTATCAAGGACCGATTACAATACAATAATTCCATAAGTTTGTCCCATTATCCTAACCAGGATCTCCAGGACTAAAAAGCAAAAATAAATTATAATTTTAAAAAACTAAAAAACACGCTTTAATGAACTAAAAAGTAAAAAATAATTAATTTTATTGTAAAAAAGCGTGGGGTAGTATGAAAATATGATACAAAGCACCCCACGCTTTTTTACAATAAAATTAATTATTTTTTACTTTTTAGTTCATTAAAGCGTGTTTTTTAGTTTTTTACGAGTTTTTTAAAATTATAATTTTTTAGCACTGATCCCTGTTTGGCGGGTTATTAAAAGATTAACCCGTCCATTACACTGCAGTATTTCATTAATTTTTGAGTCGGGCAAGTAATTTTTGACTCGAGGTCATTTCAATTCTATATACCCTCGCTAAAGAGTATAACTTCAAAAACGTACCTTTCGACAAGTAGTGCTAAAATCCTCGATTATAGAACAATATACAACACTGTTTAAACAGATCACTTATCACTTGACACTGCAATAATGTTTTTATTTCTTAATTAAACGAAGAGAACTGAGCGAATGCACAACGTTAACCTAAATCGGCGTGGAGACACGGCGAAAGCCGTCTATAAAGTGGACCGACCGTGAACAGAGCTACTGACCGTTCGACACGCGAAAGACAACTGCTCAAGTCTCACGATTCGCGCCGCACGTTAATCCAAATAATATTGTTTGTACCTACATTCTTATTTACCATCTCTTCCAGCAATTTCATTGGGGATTCTAAGCACCTGTATATTCTATAACCTGACTAATAAAGTTACTCACAAGGTAAAGTGACCTACGGCGAATTTTGATATGAAAAAAATCTTTTTAACAAAAAAAAAGGTGTGTGTGCGATTCACACACGATAGAAGTGAATACGCGCACGAAACTCGCGACTACGTTCTGTTGAACTTTTTCCTGGATTTTTTTTAATTTACATTTTATTTTCATTTTTTTTTGCGTCGATAATGACGACACATTTCGGCATCTTATAAAATTTTTTATTTAGCACAACAAGATATAAAAATACTCACAAACACTGTTAAATAATAACACACCACGCTGACTTCTTACTATGTATTCCGTGCTTCTTACTAAAAAGCTGTAATACGCAGCCGCATACAGTGGTAGTATTAGCTCACGTACTTTTCACATATACTAACACACGTTAAATGCTCAAATACAAGCAAGTATTAAACAGTGTGCAATATACATACACACCGACATTTGCTCTCTCGCTCTGGCTCACTAATTACAGGCGACTATGCTTAGAAGACGGGAGTGGGGATGCTACGAAGCATGGCACAAAGAGGAGAGACCGATAATATAAAATAGTAGGATGTATATTTCTGTCTCATTCTTTGCCGGCTTCATCCTACACATTTTTGTATTTGTGTCTCTTACCTGTCGTTTTTTCCGTTGCATCGGTTTGAAATCACGATTCTAAAGAAGTATTCACTTCAAAAAAAACCTGCTTCAAAAAGGCACTAAAAAGAGAAAAATAATGAAATTTTGAGGTCTGTGCTAATTAAAATATGAAGTTAGTTAAAAAGAAAATATTAATCACTATACTATACTTTTTAACCGACTTCATATTTTAATTGGCACGGACCTCAAAATTTCATTATTTTCTTCTTTTAGTGCCTTTTTGAAGGAGGTTTTTTTTTTTTGTTAAAAAGATTTTTATTTTTTACTTTTTATCGTCTAAAAGTAACATTTACCTTAAAGAATCACACGCCGTTACTTACTTTTATTAAAATCAGCCGAACTACTAAACCGATTTTGATGAAATTTCTATGGGACCTATCTGAAAGTATATCCTTTCAGATAAAAAAATTTTTTTTCAAAATTGGCTCATAAACGACGAGGTTATCCACGAACACACATAAAACATATTTACATATTACATTTAATAGCAACTCACTTAAAACTAAATGACATCACAAAACATCCATGAGCGCCTTGAGCGGAGGCGGGATTCGAACCCACGACAGTCGGATTCAGAGGCTGCGACGCTAACCACTGGACTACACTGTCCTCTTTAATTTTATTTATTTTTTTATAATGAAAATATATAGCTATCTATTCATTAATAACAAATTAAAATATAAAAAAATAAATTTACAATTATTTTATTTATAATATTTTACGAGCATTTGATTTTATAAAATAAATAAAAGTGGATATTTTTCTTTCCATGACAACAAATACAATTATTTGTGTTTACCAGTATTCATGTCATCTGTCTGTACCCGCGATACAGACATAACCATTTTTATGCGAGTTTCTAAATTTAGATATGGATTTTGCAAGGTTATTTTCTGAAGTGATGTAGTTAAGTTGTAAACATAATATCACTGTTTGCCGAAAGGCGCTTATATACAGTTGGGCCGTCGCCGGCCGAACTGTATAGCTTTGTCTACTTATATAAACTTGCGTTCTAGATCCCTAAGTATAGAATCACTGTTTGCCGAGTAGCTTTCATACAGCTCGACCCTAATTTTCAGTGAATTCCATCATTTTTACCATGCAGAATTAAGAAGCAATTAATTGAATAGAAGGTCAGAAACATTGACTTCATGTTTGAAGATATAGAGAATTAATTTTTGGACGTTTGTATAACCCGCTGCGATAATTCAATAATATCATGCGAGTAATTAGTAATTAGTAATTACTAATAAGACATCTCACCAGTTGTTCTATCTATAAGTAACCCAAGCGCTGGTGGCAATATTCTACCGGGCTATACCGCATACTGTGTGAGTGCAGGATGCGATTAAAAAACCCGACTGCATCAAAAGCGAAGTAAAAAGATGTAAAAAAAATCTAATGATAACATACAGTCTGAGGCAACAGATAATTTCTCTTCAAATTATTACTATATGTAAGCCTCCGACTACATGTTATCATATTCTGATCTTGTTACCATCTTTTTAGTTTGCTTTTGACGCAGTCGGGTTTTTTGATTTTTTTTAATTTAATTTTTTATTTACGTCTTTTTAGTTTTTTGAAATCGTCTCAACGAGACCTTTTTATTAATAACCATATTGATGTATCTATAGAAGGAAAATTACTTTTACATTCAGACAAAATGGGGTTTACCGTCCGCCATATTGAATTTTCTGTCGCGTCATGTATCCAATGTCTCTCTGGGGATTAAGACGAATCTAAAGACACCTCGTTTATTAAAATCCATCCAGCCGTTTGGATGCTACGAGAGAATAAAGAATCCCACATACATACATAATTACATACATAGATAGCACGAAAAACATAACCCTGCCTTTGCTGTCGCGCAGTCGGGTAAAAAAGACAAAACATAAACAGTATGTCGAATTTAATAGGCAGTACCGGATGGGTTAATATACTAATTTCCAATGTTTAAAGGCCATTCATTTTGGTCATTCATTTTGGTAGGTATTTAGTCATATTGATATGACGATAGTTATGAGTTGGCCTCTGACGCAATTTTGCTCAGTTTTCACGCTCACTGTCTGTATAGCAACTCCAATTCAAAATCGCTTATGACCTAAGTTGTCGACGCGTCTATAATTTACTTTCCAATTTAAAAAAGTAAAAATAATAATTAAATTTCTGTATGTAACAATATATTTTTTCAAAAGAATAGAAGGTATATACTATAAATTATCTTCTATTCTGTTAAAATACATCGTTTCACAAAATCGCTCAAAATAGAACTATTTAAAAGGAATTATGAAAAATTGGATATACGCCACATGGCCATGATGGCCACATTAATTATAAAATTATATCACTCTTTCAATTAACATTAATCAGTGTCTCATATATTACATTTTATTAACCTATAAATTATAATTTTCTGGTGTCGTCTTCTTTTCGAATTCAATTTTACGAAAACAAATAGAAAGTATATCGACTGATTAAATATACATTTATTCAAAAAAATACATATAACTAGCGGCTACCCGTGGCTCCGCTCACGCACATATTCTGTATACTGTTAATTTATTATCCCCACCTCCGCGAGAATCTCTCCCCTTACATAAAAAACTTCCTAAGTATAGTTTTATGCCACCATAGATCGTTTTTTTGAACAAATAATAATTCAATTGTTTATTGCGTGTATCTTTTTTTGTGATACAGGATTTGATTGCGCTTATATAGCGAATATATTGTGTTCAATATGTTTTTTCTTTGTGATAAGTATACCAGCTACATTGAAACAGGAAGGTCGACTGTAAACTCGACTGTCGGGCAGATCGGAAAATTAAAATTCAATTGTTATAAACAATGAACTCGAATTCATTGCATAGATTCTATTTTCAATGAAAAAAAAGTAACCTAAGTCCTTACGGATAATGCCCTCCATGTGTATGCAAAATTTCATTGCAATCGGTTAAGCCGTTTCAGAAATTAGCCGAAACAGACAGACAGACACCAGAAATGTATATACATAGATTACTATAACTATATTACTTATTACTATAATATTATAAAGCTGAAGAGTTTGTTTGTTTGTTTGTTTGAATGCAAGGTATATATACTTACTATAAATTATCTTCTATTCTTTTGAAAAAATACATCGTTTTACAAAATCACTCAAAATAGAACTATTTAAATGGACAAATTGTTATGGTTAGGTGTTTTGTGGTAATTGTAACATTTCGTATTTAAAAGGAACTATGAAAAATGTTACATACGCCACATGGCTATTTGGCCACAGGTATTATAAAATTATATCACTTCTTTCAATTCACATTAATCAGTATCTCATAATTATATTTTATTAACCTATAAATTATAATTTTGTGATGTCGTCTTGCTTTCGAATTCCATTTTTCAAAAACAAATGGAAACTATATCGACTGATTAAATATACATTTGTTCAAAAAAATACATACATAATAATATGATAAATGAGTTTTATTTTTTTTATTTATTGTAAATTATAGACGCGTCGACAACTTAGGTCATTAGCATCTTGATTACATTAAATAAGAATTCACTTAAAACTAAATGACATCACAAAACATCATGAGCGGAGGCTGGTTTCTAACCCACGACAGTCTGATCCAGAGGCCGGACGCTAACCACTGGACCATACTGTCCTCGATAAATGAGTTAGTGCCTAGCTATAAGCAGACTGTTATATAATTGTACGTAGTCAAGTTTCAAAACTTTTAATTTACAAAAAATTAAATAAAAATACAAATTAGGTTTAACAAAAATGTGTTTTTGACTACAAACTTGAATGTTGAATGAATAATTTTACATTGATTTTAAGACGATAACTTGTAATAATTACATAATAGTTGTAATAAAATGCGAACATAAAGGCAGATTTACAAAAATAATTAAGGAAAATAAACACAAATAAATGATATCCAATACTAAATAAAAATCATTGTTGATCTTGCAACATGCCGCCCGCCTTGAAAGTTGGTCAGTCGGCTTTCAAAATAGGTAGTGGGTACAGTTTTGACGCTGGCCTTTTAACGTTTCCATGACACGTCTTGACCGTTGCCACTCGTACGACACCGTCGGAGCCTGGGTGAATTTTCACAATGCGTCCTAGACTCCATTTCGTGGGTCCGATGGTCTCGTCGCACAGGAGTACCATCGTGCCAATTTCCAAATTCTGCAGACTTGAATCACGCCATTTGACACGTTGTTGCAGCGTATGTAGATACTCGGTTGCCCACCGTTGCCAAAACTGTTGAAGCAATTGTTGCATTCGCTGCCATCGTGATAAGCGGTTGGCGCTGATGTCGCCTAAGTCAGGCTCCCAAATGGCTGCTGGTGAGTCTCCTAATAGGAAGTGACCTGGGGTTAAGGCTGACAGGTCATCAGGATCTGAGGATAAAGGCGTGATGGGTCGGGAATTTAAGCATGCTTCAATTTGTACTAATAAGGTATACATTTCTTCAAAAGTTAATAACGTACCTGAACTGATGCGTTTTAAATGAAATTTTAGAGATTTTACTGACGCCTCCCATAGGCCTCCAAAATTTGGAGCACGTGGAGGAGAGAAATGCCAAACAATAGATTCGTCTAGTAAATAATTTTTGATTTTAGTTTGTTGTGAATTAGTTGTTATTGAATTTTGTATTGCCATCAATTCTCGATTTGCACCTACAAAATTTGTGCCGTTATCTGAATAGATGTGCTGACATTTGCCACGGCGAGATATGAAACGCTTAAGAGCGTTAATAAAAGCATCAGACGTTAAATCACTTACTAATTCAACGTGTACTGCTTTGGTTGAAAAACAAACAAAAATTGCTGCATATGCCTTAATCGGAATCTTACGACGTGTGTTGGATTGTAAAATTTGAAACGGGCCGCAGTAATCAACGCCACAATTTAAAAATGGTTTTGCCGGTTGTACACGATGCAACGGCAGATCACCCATGAGAGGTTGATTGAACGTTGCTTTGGCTTTAAAGCATATTAAACAATTTTTGACAGTATTTTTTGCCATTTGACGACCGTTTATCGGCCAGTAACGCAATCTAACATTCGCTAAGAGTCCTTGCGGACCGACATGTAAGTGTTGAATGTGTTCATGTTTAAAAATTAACTCAGTTAATCTGTGTTTTGATGGAAGTATTATTTGGTGTTTTTGATCAAAAGACAAATTCGAGTGTTTTAAACGACCGCCTAATCTTAAAATACCTGTGTGATCAATGAATGGAGTCAGACTGAATAATTTACTTTTGTGGTTCACCTTGCCAATCCTTTGCAGATCTTCAAATTCTTGAGAAAATTCTTGTTGCTGAGCGACTTTCACAAGAATTAACGTTGCTCTATTGAGTTCTTCTATAGATAGCATAGTGTCCCGGCTTCGAAATTGAATCGATTGGCGTGCATTGTTGCTAAATCGAAGTACGTAAGCTATCACATGCTGAAGCTTTCTAAATGTAGAGTATCGACTGAAAATATCGAAGTTTTCGACAACAGAAGCTGACATTATCATCTTTCTGCGCTCAGGAACATCATCAAGTGTAGGCAAATCAGTATCTAAGAGAGGAACTTCTAATTGTTGTAACCAAGGAGGTCCTGACCACCAAAGATCTGCGGATAGCAAACGGTTAGGAGATAAACCGCGAGACAGAATATCTGCAGGATTCTCCTTTGACCGGACGTGTTTCCAAATCCATTGAGCTGATGCTGCTTGAATTTCAGTCACACGGGTTGCTATGAAAGGTTTCCACTGACCTGGAGAATTGCTGATCCAGGAAAGCACGATTTTTGAATCTGTCCAACAGTATATATTATCTGCGGAAATTTGTAGTGCTTGAATCGTTTTTTTTAACAATCGTGTTAAAAGTAAGGCTCCACAAAGTTCGAGGCGAGGCAATGTGGTTTTCTTTATAGGAGCCACACGTGACTTCGAACATATGAGTTGTGTGTTGATGTTTTTGGAATTTCGTATACGAACATAAATGCAAGCGCCGTAAGCGACTTCAGACGCATCACAAAATGCATGAATCTGTAGAACGGAATTTTTAAATGAATCAAATATAAAACGGGGAATACAAACATTTGACAAGAACGGTAGCTGGTTCCTGTACGAAGTCCATGTATCTTGCAACTCTACAGGAAGAGGTTTGTCCCAGTCTAAATTATGTTTCCACAGCTGCTGAAGAAAGATTTTCAATGTAACAATTGCTGGAGCAATGAGACCAAGAGGGTCGAAAATTTTTGCAATGTCGGAAATAACTGTACGTTTTGTAATTTCTTTGGCAATTTGATTATTGAACATAAATACCTTGTACTGGAATGCGTCTTGAGATGGATTCCACCATAGACCCAAAGTTTTTACGGTGTGATCGGCATCTAGACTGACGGAAGACTTGCCTTCTAACATTTCTTGTGGCAAATCTTTCAATAATTGTTGATTGTTACTGGACCATTTACGCAAATGAAAACCAGCCTTGTTGAAAATTGATATAAGTTGATCCTTGATGATTTGGGCGCCTTCAAGTGTGTCACTGCCGGTCAAAAGATCATCGACGTAAAAATCGCGTGAAATGATTTGTGATCCTTCGGGAAAATCTATTTGCTCTTCATGAGCTAGTTGGTGTAAGCAACGAATAGCCGTAAATGGCGCAGAAGAAGTTCCATACGTCACAGTCGTAAGCCGATATATTTGTATTGGGCGATGAGTATCTTCTCTCCAGAGAATCCGTTGAAAATCATTATCCGGAAATTTAATTTGAATTTGGCGATACATTTTTGCAATGTCTGCATTCAAAGCGAATCGATGTGTTCGAAACCTTACCATGATCGAAAATAAATCTTGCTGTATTGTAGGCCCAACTAAAAGTGCATCGTTTAGAGAAAAACCAGACGAAGTCTTGCATGATCCGTCAAAAACTACTCTAAACTTACTTGCAGAATCAGACTCTTTCATTATGGCATGGTGTGGAAGATAAAATTGCCCCTGTTGTTCAGTAAAATTATCTAGAGTTGATACAAGTTCCATATGACCAAGTGAAAGATATTCCTTCATGAATTGTGTGTATTGCTCTTTCAATTTTGAATCAGTCTTAAAACGTTTTTCAAGATGATCGAATCGTCTTATTGCTGTTGGCAAAGATTTTCCTAAAGTGACAGTTGTACGGAATGGAAGCTTAACGATGAAAGAACCAGTAGCATCGCGTTTTGTATTCTTGATGAAATGTTCTTCACAGTATTGCTCGTCGGTGGTCATTGCAGATGATTGAAAATGGCAATCTTCTAATTGCCAGAACTTAGTTAATTGAAAATCTAAATTTTCCTGCGGTGAACACATTGCGACATTGTTATTTATTTGAAGACATGCTGACTGATTGAAAGATGTTTGACCTGACACTATCCATCCAAGTTTAGTTTCTCGAAGCAATAATTGCGAATTATTGCATAACCTTAGCGTGCCATTTGCTAATAAATCCCAGAATACGTCTGCACCCAACAGTATATCAATTTTTCTTGAGATGTGAAATGCTGGGTCAGCGAGTTGAATGTGAGGCGGAATTATAACAGAATTGACATTTATATTGCAATTAGGAAGATCTTGAGTGATTTTATTTAGAACATAACAATTCAAATTGATCTTATAATCACTGTAACGAGAGATTATAGTTACTTGTGCAGAATGATTGACTTGTGAACATGATTGATTTATTCCAAACAATGGAATGTTTACCTTAGATTTGTTGAGACCTAAAGATTGACATAGACTCTCACTTATGAATGAAGATTGTGAGCCACAGTCTAATAATACTCTACAAATACGCACATTACCGCGAGCATCTAAAATGTTAACTATAGCTGTGGCTAAAATTATATGTGATGAACTGTTTGAATGATTGTTTATAGAATGAGTGTCACTAGTAGTAGTTTGTTGTAAGCCTTCTGTGGCTGGCAATGTTAAATTACCCGGATTAGATTTTGGTTTGGCGTCTAAATGAAGAATTGAATTGTGCGTACCGTTACAAATTTTACAAGAGCCAGATTTGCATTCACTGGCTTTATGCGTTGGTCTTAAACAATTGAGACACAATTTTAACCTTTTTACATTAGCGATTCTTTGGGAAACATTTAGAGAAAGAAATTCCTTGCAATGATACAAGGCATGAGATTGTTTACAAAAATAACAGGTTGGGTGTGATGCTAAATGAGTTACAGACCCATCCCTTTGTGAATTATTAGCTCTGTTAAAGGATCTGGAGTTTCCCTTATTGTTGCAATTATTATTCTGAGAACAATCGGTGGTTGCCTCTAATACTCGACATCTTTGATTAATGCATTTAATCAAATCGTCAACAGTTCCAAATTCATCTGCATCTTTAGATCGCAAATATACTTCCCAATCCTGTTTAGTAGCAATATCAAGTTTGGAAGTAACCAAATAAATAATCAAGGCATCCCATTTGTCGACTGGTAAGCCTAATGCAGTTAATGACCTTATATTACGCGACAAATTATCTGATAAATTTCTAAATGATGCAGCTGAATCTTTCACAACATTGCTCATTTCAAATAAAGAATTTAAGTGAGTTTGAATTATAACTCTTTTATTCTGGAATCGCTCTGTAAGCAGCTTCCACGCTATTTTATAATTTGCAGATGAAATTTGTAACGATTGAATTACATCAGCGGCAGAACCCTTAACAGATGACATTAAATAATGAAGTTTTTGAACGTCTGATAAGGTGTCGTCAGCGTCGATTAACGATAAAAACTTATCATGGAATGGTAGCCAGTTATCGTACGAGCCGTCGAATGTTGGCAATAAAATTGTAGGCAATTTAACCCTAGGCGACTGACTTATAATTTGAGAAGATGTGTTAAGATCTATTGCAGGTGTTTTTGAATCGATAAAATTTTGAATTGACGCCATAATATCAAAGTAATTTTTCTCAAATAATTCACGTTCTTGTAATTGAGCATCACTTTGATCTTGATATTCAATTTGGGATTGAATATTTTCGAAATCAGACCACATCGACTCAAATTTCGATAAACGAAGCTTCAATGGCAATATATCTTCACCGGTGAAAAATTGAAAATAATTTTTCATACGCGTTAGTTGGCCTTTAATTTGGCCTCTCTTGAATATCAGTGCAGCGAGATCGTTTGACATAGCCATTTTAAACGCAAAAGTTCCGTACAATGATAAAAGTATTATGTAATTAGTAATGAATTACGAAATATCAAAATTTTGTCTAATTTGAATAGATTTAAATAATAAACTGAAGCGTGCTAATGTATTTGAATGAACGATAAAGGATTTTTGATGACTCACCAAAATGCAGAATTTTATGCCTGATACGGAACTGTAGAACAGCGGTAGATTATGAATGATCCAATGGTTGATCCAATAGCCATAAAACCGAGTTCTCCCTGGTTTCGGCACCAAATGTTATATAATTGTACGTAGTCAAGTTTCAAAACTTTTAATTTACAAAAAATTAAATAAAAATACAAATTAGGTTTAACAAAAATGTGTTTTTGACTACAAACTTGAATGTTGAATGAATAATTTTACATTGATTTTAAGACGATAACTTGTAATAATTACATAATAGTTGTAATAAAATGCGAACATAAAGGCAGATTTACAAAAATAATTAAGGAAAATAAACACAAATAAATGCAATCCAATACTAAATAAAAATCATTGTTGATCTTGCAACACAGACGAATCCACTTTTGGCGTGAATAACGTCTAATGTCTCATACTGGGTGGCATTTTAGAAATAGTCGGAAGTGGTTGAAACAAAACACAGCACGTATAATTATGTTAAGGTCTCAGAAGCAATAAGCCACGTGCGGAAAAGTACGAGTCCATCGACAGATGCAATTGCCAATCCCAGGTTAGAATTCCGAAGACTTTTAATATTTTTTTATAATTTTCTTTAATTATAATGAAAATATACACCGTGTCCCAGATTGATGTATACATAGGCAAAATAACATTGAGAATATTTACAACTTTATAGTAAGCTATGGGCCATGACCTAATGTAAATGGGATTAGATAGAAAAAATAGTAGTGAATTTTTTTAACAATTTTCCATAGCAACAGTTGACTAGTTCTCAATGTATTTTCCCTATGTAAACATCAATCTGGGACACCCTGTATAGGTATTGGATAACAATTTAAAATAAAAAAATTACAATTACAATTAATTTATTTATTATAATATATTTTATGAACATTTTATAAGATTAATAATAGTGGATGTATTTCATGCCATGACAACGAATACAATAATTTTTGTGTTTTACAGTATCTATTCACGGCATGTCTGTACCCGCGATACAGACATACCCATTTTTTACTGATTTTTTACTGGTCCGATGTCTAGTATTCTAAAAAAAAATGCTTTCTCACTTCCAAATTCCAATTCAAAACCTACTACCTATGGCAATATAAATCATAAAATCTCGAAATTTAAATCAGTACTTCACAATCCA
>JBDIXK010000112.1:0-20686 GCA_039654895.1 Mongoloraphidia duomilia
AAAAAAATTTTAAAAATTTTAAAATTTTAAAAGCCTTAAAACATCCTAAAACGTAAAAAAAATCATGTTAGAAATTTTAAAATTTTTAATATTTTAAAAATTTTAAAAAATCATTATTTTTATTTGACTTGCAAAAAATTTTGTTTTTAATAAATCGGCTTTATTTTGCGTTTTCCAATCGATTTACACTTAGAAATTCAACTTTGAAGCATTTTTGCACCGTTAAATGAGGTTCAATAATAAAACAATATTGAACCTCATTTAACGGTGCAAAAATGCTTCAAAGTTGAATTTCTAAGTGTAAATCGATTGGAAAACGCAAAATAAAGCCGATTTATTAAAAACAAAATTTTTTTGCAAGTCAAGTAAAAATATTATTTTAAAAATGATTTTTTAAAATTTTTAAATTATTAATATTTTCATAAAATTTTTAACATGATTTTTTTAACGTTTTAGGATTTTTTAAGTCTTTAAAAATTTAAAATTTTAAAAATTATTTTTAAAAATTCATAAAAATTATAAAAAATTTTAAAAATTTTAAATGATTTTCTCGACGTTTCAGGATGTTTTATGACTTTTAAAATTTTAAAATTTTAAAAATTTTTTTAAAAATTTAAAAATTTTAAAGTCTTAAAACATACGTTGAGAAAATCATTTAAAAAATTTTAAAAATTTTTATAATTTTTATGAATTTTTAAGACAGAAAAATTTAAAAAAAATTTTAAAATTTTAAAAGTCTTAAAACATCCTGAAACGTTGAGAAAATCATGTAAAAATCTTTTAAAATTTTTAATAATTTTTATGAATTTTTGAAAACTTAGAAAAATTTTTAAAAAAAATTTTAAAAATTTTAAAATTTTAAAAGCCTTAAAACATCCTAAAACGTAAAAAAAATCATGTTAGAAATTTTAAAATTTTTAATATTTTAAAAATTTTAAAAAATCATTATTTTTATTTGACTTGCAAAAAATTTTGTTTTTAATAAATCGGCTTTATTTTGCGTTTTCCAATCGATTTACACTTAGAAATTCAACTTTGAAGCATTTTTGCACCGTTAAATGAGGTTCAATAATAAAACATTATTGAACCTCATTTAACGGTGCAAAAATGCTTCAAAGTTGAATTTCTAAGTGTAAATCGATTGGAAAACGCAAAATAAAGCCGATTTATTAAAAAAATTTAAAAAAATTTAAAAAAAATTTTAAAAATTTTTATAATTTTTATGAGATTTTAAGACTTAGAAAAATTTAAAAAAGAATCTTAAAAATTTTAAAAGTCTTAAAACATCCTGAAACGTTGAGAAAATCATGTAAAAATCTTTTAAAATTTTTAATAATTTTTATGAATTTTTGAAAACTTAGAAAAATTTTTAAAAAAAATTTTAAAAATTTTAAAATTTTAAAAGCCTTAAAACATCCTAAAACGTAAAAAAAATCATGTTAGAAATTTTAAAATTTTTAATATTTTAAAAATTTTAAAAAATCATTATTTTTATTTGACTTGCAAAAAATTTTGTTTTTAATAAATCGGCTTTATTTTGCGTTTTCCAATCGATTTACACTTAGAAATTCAACTTTGAAGCATTTTTGCACCGTTAAATGAGGTTCAATAATAAAACAATATTGAACCTCATTTAACGGTGCAAAAATGCTTCAAAGTTGAATTTCTAAGTGTAAATCGATTGGAAAACGCAAAATAAAGCCGATTTATTAAAAACAAAATTTTTTTGCAAGTCAAGTAAAAATATTATTTTAAAAATGATTTTTTAAAATTTTTAAATTATTAATATTTTCATAAAATTTTTAACATGATTTTTTTAACGTTTTAGGATTTTTTAAGTCTTTAAAAATTTTAAAATTTTAAAAATTATTTTTAAAAATTCATAAAAATTATAAAAAATTTTAAAAATTTTTAAATGATTTTCTCGACGTTTCAGGATGTTTTATGACTTTTAAAATTTTAAAATTTTTAAAAATTTTTTTTAAAAATTTAAAAATTTTAAAAGTCTTAAAACATCCTAAAACGTTGAGAAAATCATTTAAAAAATTTTAAAAATTTTTATAATTTTTATGAATTTTTAAGACTTAGAAAAATTTAAAAAAAAATTTTAAAAATTTTAAAAGTCTTAAAACATCCTGAAACGTTGAGAAAATCATGTAAAAATCTTTTAAAATTTTTAATAATTTTTATGAATTTTTGAAAACTTAGAAAAATTTTTAAAAAAAATTTTAAAAATTTTAAAATTTTAAAAGCCTTAAAACATCCTAAAACGTAAAAAAAATCATGTTAGAAATTTTAAAATTTTTAATATTTTAAAAATTTTAAAAAATCATTATTTTTATTTGACTTGCAAAAAATTTTGTTTTTAATAAATCGGCTTTATTTTGCGTTTTCCAATCGATTTACACTTAGAAATTCAACTTTGAAGCATTTTTGCACCGTTAAATGAGGTTCAATAATAAAACATTATTGAACCTCATTTAACGGTGCAAAAATGCTTCAAAGTTGAATTTCTAAGTGTAAATCGATTGGAAAACGCAAAATAAAGCCGATTTATTAAAAAAATTTAAAAAAATTTAAAAAAAATTTTAAAAATTTTTATAATTTTTATGAGATTTTAAGACTTAGAAAAATTTAAAAAAGAATCTTAAAAATTTTAAAAGTCTTAAAACATCCTGAAACGTTGAGAAAATCATGTAAAAATCTTTTAAAATTTTTAATAATTTTTATGAATTTTTGAAAACTTAGAAAAATTTTTAAAAAAAATTTTAAAAATTTTAAAATTTTAAAAGCCTTAAAACATCCTAAAACGTAAAAAAAATCATGTTAGAAATTTTAAAATTTTTAATATTTTAAAAATTTTAAAAAATCATTATTTTTATTTGACTTGCAAAAAATTTTGTTTTTAATAAATCGGCTTTATTTTGCGTTTTCCAATCGATTTACACTTAGAAATTCAACTTTGAAGCATTTTTGCACCGTTAAATGAGGTTCAATAATAAAACATTATTGAACCTCATTTAACGGTGCAAAAATGCTTCAAAGTTGAATTTCTAAGTGTAAATCGATTGGAAAACGCAAAATAAAGCCGATTTATTAAAAACAAAATTTTTTTGCAAGTCAAGTAAAAATATTATTTTAAAAATGATTTTTTAAAATTTTTAAATTATTAATATTTTCATAAAATTTTTAACATGATTTTTTTAACGTTTTAGGATTTTTTAAGTCTTTAAAAATTTTAAAATTTTAAAAATTATTTTTAAAAATTCATAAAAATTATAAAAAATTTTAAAAATTTTTAAATGATTTTCTCGACGTTTCAGGATGTTTTATGACTTTTAAAATTTTAAAATTTTTAAAAATTTTTTTTAAAAATTTAAAAATTTTAAAAGTCTTAAAACATCCTAAAACGTTGAGAAAATCATTTAAAAAATTTTAAAAATTTTTATAATTTTTATGAATTTTTAAGACTTAGAAAAATTTAAAAAAAAATTTTAAAAATTTTAAAAGTCTTAAAACATCCTGAAACGTTGAGAAAATCATGTAAAAATCTTTTAAAATTTTTAATAATTTTTATGAATTTTTGAAAACTTAGAAAAATTTTTAAAAAAAATTTTAAAAATTTAAAATTTTAAAAGCCTTAAAACATCCTAAAACGTAAAAAAAATCATGTTAGAAATTTTAAAATTTTTAATATTTTAAAAATTTTAAAAAATCATTATTTTTATTTGACTTGCAAAAAATTTTGTTTTTAATAAATCGGCTTTATTTTGCGTTTTCCAATCGATTTACACTTAGAAATTCAACTTTGAAGCATTTTTGCACCGTTAAATGAGGTTCAATAATAAAACATTATTGAACCTCATTTAACGGTGCAAAAATGCTTCAAAGTTGAATTTCTAAGTGTAAATCGATTGGAAAACGCAAAATAAAGCCGATTTATTAAAAAAATTTAAAAAAATTTAAAAAAAATTTTAAAAATTTTTATAATTTTTATGAGATTTTAAGACTTAGAAAAATTTAAAAAAGAATCTTAAAAATTTTAAAAGTCTTAAAACATCCTGAAACGTTGAGAAAATCATGTAAAAATCTTTTAAAATTTTTAATAATTTTTATGAATTTTTGAAAACTTAGAAAAATTTTTAAAAAAAATTTTAAAAATTTTAAAATTTTAAAAGCCTTAAAACATCCTAAAACGTAAAAAAAATCATGTTAGAAATTTTAAAATTTTTAATATTTTAAAAATTTTAAAAAATCATTATTTTTATTTGACTTGAAAAAAATTTTGTTTTTAATAAATCGGCTTTATTTTGCGTTTTCCAATCGATTTACACTTAGAAATTCAACTTTGAAGCATTTTTGCACCGTTAAATGAGGTTCAATAATAAAACAATATTGAACCTCATTTAACGGTGCAAAAATGCTTCAAAGTTGAATTTCTAAGTGTAAATCGATTGGAAAACGCAAAATAAAGCCGATTTATTAAAAACAAAATTTTTTTGCAAGTCAAGTAAAAATATTATTTTAAAAATGATTTTTTAAAATTTTTAAATTATTAATATTTTCATAAAATTTTTAACATGATTTTTTTAACGTTTTAGGATTTTTTAAGTCTTTAAAAATTTTAAAATTTTAAAAATTATTTTTAAAAATTCATAAAAATTATAAAAAATTTTAAAAATTTTTAAATGATTTTCTCGACGTTTCAGGATGTTTTATGACTTTTAAAATTTTAAAATTTTTAAAAATTTTTTTTAAAATTTAAAAATTTTAAAAGTCTTAAAACATCCTAAAACGTTGAGAAAATCATTTAAAAAATTTTAAAAATTTTTATAATTTTTATGAATTTTTAAGACTTAGAAAAATTTAAAAAAAATTTTAAAAATTTTAAAAGTCTTAAAACATCCTGAAACGTTGAGAAAATCATGTAAAAATCTTTTAAAATTTTTAATAATTTTTATGAATTTTTGAAAACTTAGAAAAATTTTTAAAAAAAATTTTAAAAATTTTAAAATTTTAAAAGCCTTAAAACATCCTAAAACGTAAAAAAAATCATGTTAGAAATTTTAAAATTTTTAATATTTTAAAAATTTTAAAAAATCATTATTTTTATTTGACTTGCAAAAAATTTTGTTTTTAATAAATCGGCTTTATTTTGCGTTTTCCAATCGATTTACACTTAGAAATTCAACTTTGAAGCATTTTTGCACCGTTAAATGAGGTTCAATAATAAAACATTATTGAACCTCATTTAACGGTGCAAAAATGCTTTAAAGTTGAATTTCTAAGTGTAAATCGATTGGAAAACGCAAAATAAAGCCGATTTATTAAAAAAATTTAAAAAAATTTAAAAAAAATTTTAAAAATTTTTATAATTTTTATGAGATTTTAAGACTTAGAAAAATTTAAAAAAGAATCTTAAAAATTTTAAAAGTCTTAAAACATCCTGAAACGTTGAGAAAATCATGTAAAAATCTTTTAAAATTTTTAATAATTTTTATGAATTTTTGAAAACTTAGAAAAATTTTTAAAAAAAATTTTAAAAATTTTAAAATTTTAAAAGCCTTAAAACATCCTAAAACGTAAAAAAAATCATGTTAGAAATTTTAAAATTTTTAATATTTTAAAAATTTTAAAAAATCATTATTTTTATTTGACTTGCAAAAAATTTTGTTTTTAATAAATCGGCTTTATTTTGCGTTTTCCAATCGATTTACACTTAGAAATTCAACTTTGAAGCATTTTTGCACCGTTAAATGAGGTTCAATAATAAAACATTATTGAACCTCATTTAACGGTGCAAAAATGCTTCAAAGTTGAATTTCTAAGTGTAAATCGATTGGAAAACGCAAAATAAAGCCGATTTATTAAAAACAAAATTTTTTTGCAAGTCAAGTAAAAATATTATTTTAAAAATGATTTTTTAAAATTTTTAAATTATTAATATTTTCATAAAATTTTTAACATGATTTTTTTAACGTTTTAGGATTTTTTAAGTCTTTAAAAATTTTAAAATTTTAAAAATTATTTTTAAAAATTCATAAAAATTATAAAAAATTTTAAAAATTTTTAAATGATTTTCTCGACGTTTCAGGATGTTTTATGACTTTTAAAATTTTAAAATTTTTAAAAATTTTTTTTAAAAATTTAAAAATTTTAAAAGTCTTAAAACATCCTAAAACGTTGAGAAAATCATTTAAAAAATTTTAAAAATTTTTATAATTTTTATGAATTTTTAAGACTTAGAAAAATTTAAAAAAAAATTTTAAAAATTTTAAAAGTCTTAAAACATCCTGAAACGTTGAGAAAATCATGTAAAAATCTTTTAAAATTTTTAATAATTTTTATGAATTTTTGAAAACTTAGAAAAATTTTTAAAAAAAATTTTAAAAATTTTAAAATTTTAAAAGCCTTAAAACATCCTAAAACGTAAAAAAAATCATGTTAGAAATTTTAAAATTTTTAATATTTTAAAAATTTTAAAAAATCATTATTTTTATTTGACTTGCAAAAAATTTTGTTTTTAATAAATCGGCTTTATTTTGCGTTTTCCAATCGATTTACACTTAGAAATTCAACTTTGAAGCATTTTTGCACCGTTAAATGAGGTTCAATAATAAAACATTATTGAACCTCATTTAACGGTGCAAAAATGCTTCAAAGTTGAATTTCTAAGTGTAAATCGATTGGAAAACGCAAAATAAAGCCGATTTATTAAAAAAATTTAAAAAAATTTAAAAAAAATTTTAAAAATTTTTATAATTTTTATGAGATTTTAAGACTTAGAAAAATTTAAAAAAGAATCTTAAAAATTTTAAAAGTCTTAAAACATCCTGAAACGTTGAGAAAATCATGTAAAAATCTTTTAAAATTTTTAATAATTTTTATGAATTTTTGAAAACTTAGAAAAATTTTTAAAAAAAATTTTAAAAATTTTAAAATTTTAAAAGCCTTAAAACATCCTAAAACGTAAAAAAAATCATGTTAGAAATTTTAAAATTTTTAATATTTTAAAAATTTTAAAAAATCATTATTTTTATTTGACTTGTAAAAAATTTTGTTTTTAATAAATCGGCTTTATTTTGCGTTTTCCAATCGATTTACACTTAGAAATTCAACTTTGAAGCATTTTTGCACCGTTAAATGAGGTTCAATAATAAAACATTATTGAACCTCATTTAACGGTGCAAAAATGCTTCAAAGTTGAATTTCTAAGTGTAAATCGATTGGAAAACGCAAAATAAAGCCGATTTATTAAAAACAAAATTTTTTTGCAAGTCAAGTAAAAATATTGTTGCACCATTTGTTGAATGCACTTGTACACTTATTTAATAGATAAATGAATTGCCATTCTGATTTTAAATAACTTTAATTTTTGTAAAAATTTACAATAGAAACGTATACACAGATACGCTGCGTGTTAGTGGACTGTATCCATCTTGAATTGAATATATATCAAAAAAGTCACGTGCCCTTCAAGGTTTGTTCGGCGCGGCCTTCAAGGTTTGTTCGGCGCGAACATCTTGGCCCGCCTTGAAAGGTACTTTCAAAATAGATAATAATCGATTGTATAAATTTGAACATAAATATTTCATTCGACAATAATAATTAAGAAAATAGAATCATTTAATTGTCTGTCACTGGTAGCACACAGATCTTCGTAACAGCTCTTTTAAAGGTGCCAGAAGTCGTGTTTACACTGACGACTCGGATGGTTCCGTCGCCGCCGGGGTGTAGCTCCACTATGCGCCCAAGGCGCCACCGAAGGGGAGGCTGATGATCCTCCTTTACGATGACAAGCGTGCCGATCGTCAGCAACGCTGATGACTGCTGCTTCCACTTCGTCCGTGATTGGAGTTCGGATACATACTCCTTGCTCCAACGTGCCCAAAAATGCTGTACCAGCTGTTGCAAGTACTTGAACCTTGATAGTCTCGTTTTTGGAACGTCAATTAGACTTGGTTCGGGTAGAGCCGTTAGTTTTCTTCCAATGAGGAAGTGTGATGGTGTTAGAGGATCGAAATCGTTACTGTCCGTCGACAATGGGCTTAAGGGTCTGGAATTGAGGATTGCTTCGATTTGGATCAATACTGTACTTAAGTCCTCATAGGAAAGGTGTGATTCACCAATCACTCTTTTTAAATGATATTTGGTACTCTTAACACCAGCTTCCCAGAGTCCCCAAAGTTTGGAGCCCTGGGTGGGATAAAATGCCACGAAATGCTATCTTTAGATAGTTCGTCTGTTATATTGGGTGATTCTAACTTGAGGAATCGTGCAAGTTCCTTCAATTTTGAATTTGCGCCAACAAAGTTGGTGCCATTGTCAGAAAAGATATGACATGGTTTACCTCTCCTAGCCATGAATCTATTCAATGCAGCTAAGAAGGCTTCGGTAGTTAGATCAGTGACCAATTCAAGATGCATTGCCTTTGTTGTCATGCAAATGAATAGGCATATATAAGCATTGATTAGTTTCGCGCCCCGAAGTTTTCGATCCTTGATTAGAATAGGGCCGGCATAGTCGACACCTGTATTGTAAAAAGGACTATAATGATTTATTCGCGCGGGCGGCAGGTTACCCATTAGATAATTTACACTAGTGGGATTTGCCTTAAAACATTTTATACATTGGTGTACGATGCTACGCGAAATATTACGACCTGAAATTGGCCAGTATCGTTCTCGTATAGATGCTAGTAATTGCTGAGGACCACAATGCATTAATCTTATGTGTTCGTCCGTTAAGATCATTTTGGTCAACGTATGTTTGGGGTGTAAAATTAACGGATGCTTTTTTTCGTAATCATACTGTGATTGTTGGATTCGACCTCCAACTCTAAGCAACTGTAGATCGTCAATAAATGGATTTAGAGACAGGAGCGTGCTCTTATTATTTACGCACTTATTATTTGATAAGCTATTGTAATCTTGAGGGAATGATTGTTTTTGTGACAACTGAACTAATAGTCTTAGGGAGTTATTTAATTCTGACACTGTCAGTGGACCTGTTTGTTTGTTAGGCCTGGCCACTCGACAGTTCGAAGCAAATCTACAACAATACGCGGTGACTCGTTTCAATTTTGTCAACGACGAGTATTTTGAGAAAATATCGACATTATCATTCGTCAGTGCTACTGCAGATAATGAAATTGTACGTTGCTCCGGTAAATTATGATTATTTAGTTCTATAGATTGCTTTACATCCCATTCCGAATTGTGTTTTGAGAACCACTGAGGGCCCTTCCACCACAGCTGTGAATTTAATAATTGTCCTACGCTAATTCCGCGCGAGACTAAGTCAGCGGGGTTATCGCCAGAACTGACATGATGCCAATTCTCCGTGTTTGTGATTGATTGTATTTGACTGACACGATTGGCAACGAACGTTTTCCACCGTTTGGGTGTGCCCCGTATCCAGTTTAACACTATAGTGGAATCGCTCCAAAAATAGTATTCATCGAATTTTATATCAATAGATTCGCGCACCCTTGTGCACCAGATTTGATAATAGTAATGCACCGCACAATTCCAGTCGAGGCAAACTCACCTGCTTAAGAGGTGCTACCCTAGACCTTGCACACAAAATATTTGACACGTATGACCCAGATGGATTTTGATATCTTACATATATGCATGCCCCATATGCCCTTTCCGAAGCATCGGAAAACCCGTGCATTTCTATTCGTACTAATATGGACGGAAATATATGTCGAGGCACATTGAGTTCATTCAACAAATGTAGGTTATTCTCAAACATTGCCCATTTGTCGTAGATATCTGGAGAGATGTCGTCATCCCAGTTTAAGTTTGATTGCCACAAGGATTGAATGATCAACTTCGCCACAACAATTATAGGGCCCAGCAAACCCAACGGATCAAACAATTGTGCGATACTCGAGAGCATTGTACGTTTTGTTACGTTCATAGGTTTCCGAAGGTTAACAGAATATTGTATGCTATCAAGCCCCGCATTCCACTGAACGCCTAACGTTTTATTGGATTGGTCACCTATATACAAAATATTGGCTTCTAAATCGTTATTCACTTGAAATTGACTATATAAGTCTTGTTTGTTTGTCAACCATTTACGCAGTACAAAACCGCCACCTTGTAATATGTCGGTTATATTTTTTTGTATTTGCACCAGTCCGTCAACTGAATCCGAACCTGTTAACAAGTCATCGACGTAAAAGTCGTTTTTTATAATTGTACTAATTAGTGGATTTTTTATTTCATTATCGAGGGCCAACTGATACAAGCATCTGGTGGCTAAGAATGGCGCGGAGGCCGTTCCGTATGTTTACTGTATTCAGTTCGTAGCATTGTAAATTGTCTTGTGGATTTGCTCGCCATAATATTTTCTGTAAACCTCGTTGTTCAGGTGTTATTAATATTTGTCTATACATTTTGGAAATGTCGGCTGTAATCGCGTATTTATGTCGTCTAAATCTAAGAATAATAGAAAATAGTTCATTCTGTATAGTTGGCCCACTGTATTGAATGTCGTTTAATGATACGCCACTGTCGGTTTTTGCCGACGCATCAAAAACTACACGAACCTTTGTTGTGATACTAGACTCTTTCACTACTGCGTGGTGTGGTAAATAATAACTGACGTCATTATTTTCTGAGTTCGTTTCGCTCACTTTAGACATATGCCCCAACGTTTCATAATCGGTCATGAAAGTAACATATTCTGTCCTTAATTTTGGGTCTTTATTTAATCGCTTTTCTAATGAGTAGAATCGGTTTTGAGCCATTTGTTTAGACTCGCCTAATTTGTTAATGTTTTCGTTTAATGGCATTGAGACCGTGAAGCGCCCTGTCTTATCGCGCCGAACATTTTCAACAAAATGTGACTCGCAAAACTTATCCGAAATTGAACGGTTTTCGGGCTCTAAGCACTCCTCGATTTGCCAGAATTTGGTAAGCTGGTCGTTAAGGGAGTTGTTCACTTGCGTGGTGAAACAACTTATCGATTCCTGTACAGAATTGCATTGTAAATTACCCGTGACCAACCAACCTAGCCTTGTTTTTTGCAAGATCGGCTTGCCTTTTCCTAAAGATTTTTGGGCCTGACACAACAGTTCCCAAAACGTGCTACCCCCTATTAAGATATCTATTGGTCCTGTTGTGTTGAAGGTGGGGTCAGCTAATTTTAACCCCTCATCGATTTGCAGGTTTCGCGCGTCAAATGTTGAATTTGGTATGTTGTCTATAATTTTCGTTAAAATAAGACAGCTTATAGATTTATTGAACTCATCGTGAATTGACGAAATTTTAACTTGTGCCCTGTGATTTACATTTCCTAAAACTTCACCTACGCCCTTGACGGCGCATTCATATTTTATTTTTTGTAAACCCAGCTGATCGCAAAGTTTGGCTGTTATGAAACTACTTTGTGAGCCGCTATCTAGCAGCGCTCTCACCTTGTGACTATTGCCATATTTGTCATTCACTCTTATTGTAGCAGTGGACAACAAAATTTGAGTCTGATTGAGATTTTTAATTGTCGAATGGGCAGCGACCACCTGACTTGTGGTGCCTTCATTGTCTACTTGATCGATATGTAACAAGGTATTGTGTCGTTTATCACACTTTCTGCAGTGTGAACGCGTGCAATCACATGCAAAGTGACCCGGTTTTAAACAATTGTTGCACAATTTTAATTTTTTAATTTCTTGTAAGCGGGAGCTTATTGGTAATTTCAGAAATGATTTCGCACCTGTAAATTAAGTGTGATTGACTACACAAATAACATTTTAGGGTTTTATCGGTTATAACTAATGACGTGGTAGATCTTTTGTTTTTATTGTTCGCGTTAGAATCAATTTCGTTTTTGCTGTATTCTAAGTTTTCTAGTAATGAGCATTTATTTTTAAGAAATGTATTGACATCTTCCATTGTCGGAAGTTCGCCTTCGGTTTTGTACCCCCTCCCAATCGCGACGGGTAACTGGATCTAATTTGGAAATTACGATGTAAATCAATAGTGTATCCCATTGATCGACCGCTTGACCTAATGATCTTAACGCACGCAAATTTTTTGTAATTGTTTCAAAGAGCTTACGCAACTCAGTGTGCGATTCCTTGTCTATTGTTGACATTGAAAATATAGCTTTTACATGGTTATGTATTATTAATCTTTTATTTTCATATCGATCTTGCAATAATTGCCATGCAATAGGGTAATTTGCAGCTGTTACCTCTAATGAATTTATTGCGTCTGAAGCACGAGCTTCTAATGACGATTTTAAGTAATAGAATTTTTGGATATTGCTTAATGATTGATTATTATGTATCAATGCGCTATATGCATCCCTGAACTCAAGCCACTGATCATATAATCCTTGAAAATTGGGTAGTTTAATTGTTGGTAATTTAATCGATTGCATATTGTATTGAACATTGTTGCCGTTTTCATTGAGAATTGAAACATTGTCGATATTATTATTGCTAGTACTCGTATTGAATTGTCGTTCACGAACAAAATGGTCAATAGTTACACGTATTTCACTAATTATGCTGAAATACGATGTTTCAAAGATTTCGCGCTCACACGATTCGTCACTTGTTTCATTGTTGCTTAATTGTAACGATTCTATCTGCGACTGAATGTCATTGAATTCGTCCCAAAGAGAATCGATCTTTACCAATCGCGTCTCCAACTGACTTATGATTATTTCATTGATCCTCTCGTGATCAATGTTATTAAAATAGTTTTCTCAAACGTGTGACTTTGGCCTTCGCTTGGCCACGTTTTAGTTTTAAATTTGATAATTCGGACATTGTACAGCATTGAAAAAAGGAATTGTATGGAAATAGACTTGTACTTACAGGTATATGGATGCCCTGCCTCGTGTCATCTGTCGACTTGTTTTATCGATTCATCCCGGTCGATTGGACCAAATGTTGCACCATTTGTTGAATGCACTTGTACACTTATTTAATAGATAAATGAATTGCCATTCTGATTTTAAATAACTTTAATTTTTGTAAAAATTTACAATAGAAACGTATACACAGATACGCTGCGTGTTAGTGGACTGTATCCATCTTGAATTGAATATATATCAAAAAAGGATTTTTTAAAATTTTTAAATTATTAATATTTTCATAAAATTTTTAACATGATTTTTTTAACGTTTTAGGATTTTTTAAGTCTTTAAAAATTTTAAAATTTTAAAAATTATTTTTAAAAATTCATAAAAATTATAAAAAATTTTAAAAATTTTTAAATGATTTTCTCGACGTTTCAGGATGTTTTATGACTTTTAAAATTTTAAAATTTTTAAAAATTTTTTTTAAAAATTTAAAAATTTTAAAAGTCTTAAAACATCCTAAAACGTTGAGAAAATCATTTAAAAAATTTTAAAAATTTTTATAATTTTTATGAATTTTTAAGACAGAAAAATTTTAAAAAAAATTTTAAAAATTTTAAAAGTCTTAAAACATCCTGAAACGTTGAGAAAATCATGTAAAAATCTTTTAAAATTTTTAATAATTTTTATGAATTTTTGAAAACTTAGAAAAATTTTTAAAAAAAATTTTAAAAATTTTAAAATTTTAAAAGCCTTAAAACATCCTAAAACGTAAAAAAAATCATGTTAGAAATTTTAAAATTTTTAATATTTTAAAAATTTTAAAAAATCATTATTTTTATTTGACTTGCAAAAAATTTTGTTTTTAATAAATCGGCTTTATTTTGCGTTTTCCAATCGATTTACACTTAGAAATTCAACTTTGAAGCATTTTTGCACCGTTAAATGAGGTTCAATAATAAAACATTATTGAACCTCATTTAACGGTGCAAAAATGCTTCAAAGTTGAATTTCTAAGTGTAAATCGATTGGAAAACGCAAAATAAAGCCGATTTATTAAAAAAATTTAAAAAAATTTAAAAAAAATTTTAAAAATTTTTATAATTTTTATGAGATTTTAAGACTTAGAAAAATTTAAAAAAGAATCTTAAAAATTTTAAAAGTCTTAAAACATCCTGAAACGTTGAGAAAATCATGTAAAAATCTTTTAAAATTTTTAATAATTTTTATGAATTTTTGAAAACTTAGAAAAATTTTTAAAAAAAATTTTAAAAATTTTAAAATTTTAAAAGCCTTAAAACATCCTAAAACGTAAAAAAAATCATGTTAGAAATTTTAAAATTTTTAATATTTTAAAAATTTTAAAAAATCATTATTTTTATTTGACTTGCAAAAAATTTTGTTTTTAATAAATCGGCTTTATTTTGCGTTTTCCAATCGATTTACACTTAGAAATTCAACTTTGAAGCATTTTTGCACCGTTAAATGAGGTTCAATAATAAAACATTATTGAACCTCATTTAACGGTGCAAAAATGCTTCAAAGTTGAATTTCTAAGTGTAAATCGATTGGAAAACGCAAAATAAAGCCGATTTATTAAAAACAAAATTTTTTTGCAAGTCAAGTAAAAATATTATTTTAAAAATGATTTTTTAAAATTTTTAAATTATTAATATTTTCATAAAATTTTTAACATGATTTTTTTAACGTTTTAGGATTTTTTAAGTCTTTAAAAATTTAAAAATTTTAAAAATTATTTTTAAAAATTCATAAAAATTATAAAAAATTTTAAAAATTTTTAAATGATTTTCTCGACGTTTCAGGATGTTTTATGACTTTTAAAATTTTAAAATTTTTAAAAATTTTTTTAAAAATTTAAAAATTTTAAAAGTCTTAAAACATCCTAAAACGTTGAGAAAATCATTTAAAAAATTTTAAAAATTTTTATAATTTTTATGAATTTTTTTTAAGACTTAGAAAAATTTAAAAAAAAATTTTAAAAATTTTAAAAGTCTTAAAACATCCTGAAACGTTGAGAAAATCATGTAAAAATCTTTTAAAATTTTTAATAATTTTTATGAATTTTTGAAAACTTAGAAAAATTTTTAAAAAAAATTTTAAAAATTTTAAAATTTTAAAAGCCTTAAAACATCCTAAAACGTAAAAAAAATCATGTTAGAAATTTTAAAATTTTTAATATTTTAAAAATTTTAAAAAATCATTATTTTTATTTGACTTGCAAAAAATTTTGTTTTTAATAAATCGGCTTTATTTTGCGTTTTCCAATCGATTTACACTTAGAAATTCAACTTTGAAGCATTTTTGCACCGTTAAATGAGGTTCAATAATAAAACATTATTGAACCTCATTTAACGGTGCAAAAATGCTTCAAAGTTGAATTTCTAAGTGTAAATCGATTGGAAAACGCAAAATAAAGCCGATTTATTAAAAAAATTTAAAAAAATTTAAAAAAAATTTTAAAAATTTTTATAATTTTTATGAGATTTTAAGACTTAGAAAAATTTAAAAAAGAATCTTAAAAATTTTAAAAGTCTTAAAACATCCTGAAACGTTGAGAAAATCATGTAAAAATCTTTTAAAATTTTTAATAATTTTTATGAATTTTTGAAAACTTAGAAAAATTTTTAAAAAAAATTTTAAAAATTTTAAAATTTTAAAAGCCTTAAAACATCCTAAAACGTAAAAAAAATCATGTTAGAAATTTTAAAATTTTTAATATTTTAAAAATTTTAAAAAATCATTATTTTTATTTGACTTGCAAAAAATTTTGTTTTTAATAAATCGGCTTTATTTTGCGTTTTCCAATCGATTTACACTTAGAAATTCAACTTTGAAGCATTTTTGCACCGTTAAATGAGGTTCAATAATAAAACATTATTGAACCTCATTTAACGGTGCAAAAATGCTTCAAAGTTGAATTTCTAAGTGTAAATCGATTGGAAAACGCAAAATAAAGCCGATTTATTAAAAACAAAATTTTTTTGCAAGTCAAGTAAAAATATTATTTTAAAAATGATTTTTTAAAATTTTTAAATTATTAATATTTTCATAAAATTTTTAACATGATTTTTTTAACGTTTTAGGATTTTTTAAGTCTTTAAAAATTTAAAAATTTTAAAAATTATTTTTAAAAATTCATAAAAATTATAAAAAATTTTAAAAATTTTTAAATGATTTTCTCGACGTTTCAGGATGTTTTATGACTTTTAAAATTTTAAAATTTTTAAAAATTTTTTTTAAAAATTTAAAAATTTTAAAAGTCTTAAAACATCCTAAAACGTTGAGAAAATCATTTAAAAAATTTTAAAAATTTTTATAATTTTTATGAATTTTTAAGACTAGAAAAATTTAAAAAAAAATTTTAAAAATTTTAAAAGTCTTAAAACATCCTGAAACGTTGAGAAAATCATGTAAAAATCTTTTAAAATTTTTAATAATTTTTATGAATTTTTGAAAACTTAGAAAAATTTTTAAAAAAAATTTTAAAAATTTTAAAATTTTAAAAGCCTTAAAACATCCTAAAACGTAAAAAAAATCATGTTAGAAATTTTAAAATTTTTAATATTTTAAAAATTTTAAAAAATCATTATTTTTATTTGACTTGCAAAAAATTTTGTTTTTAATAAATCGGCTTTATTTTGCGTTTTCCAATCGATTTACACTTAGAAATTCAACTTTGAAGCATTTTTGCACCGTTAAATGAGGTTCAATAATAAAACATTATTGAACCTCATTTAACGGTGCAAAAATGCTTCAAAGTTGAATTTCTAAGTGTAAATCGATTGGAAAACGCAAAATAAAGCCGATTTATTAAAAACAAAATTTTTTTGCAAGTCAAGTAAAAATATTATTTTAAAAATGATTTTTTAAAATTTTTAAATTATTAATATTTTCATAAAATTTTTAACATGATTTTTTTAACGTTTTAGGATTTTTTAAGTCTTTAAAAATTTAAAAATTTTAAAAATTATTTTTAAAAATTCATAAAAATTATAAAAAATTTTAAAAATTTTTAAATGATTTTCTCGACGTTTCAGGATGTTTTATGACTTTTAAAATTTTAAAATTTTTAAAAATTTTTTTTAAAAATTTAAAAATTTTAAAAGTCTTAAAACATCCTAAAACGTTGAGAAAATCATTTAAAAAATTTTAAAAATTTTTATAATTTTTATGAATTTTTAAGACAGAAAAATTTAAAAAAAAATTTTAAAAATTTTAAAAGTCTTAAAACATCCTGAAACGTTGAGAAAATCATGTAAAAATCTTTTAAAATTTTTAATAATTTTTATGAATTTTTGAAAACTTAGAAAAATTTTTAAAAAAAATTTTAAAAATTTTAAAATTTTAAAAGCCTTAAAACATCCTAAAACGTAAAAAAAATCATGTTAGAAATTTTAAAATTTTTAATATTTTAAAAATTTTAAAAAATCATTATTTTTATTTGACTTGCAAAAAATTTTGTTTTTAATAAATCGGCTTTATTTTGCGTTTTCCAATCGATTTACACTTAGAAATTCAACTTTGAAGCATTTTTGCACCGTTAAATGAGGTTCAATAATAAAACATTATTGAACCTCATTTAACGGTGCAAAAATGCTTCAAAGTTGAATTTCTAAGTGTAAATCGATTGGAAAACGCAAAATAAAGCCGATTTATTAAAAACAAAATTTTTTTGCAAGTCAAGTAAAAATATTATTTTAAAAATGATTTTTTAAAATTTTTAAATTATTAATATTTTCATAAAATTTTTAACATGATTTTTTTAACGTTTTAGGATTTTTTAAGTCTTTAAAAATTTAAAAATTTTAAAAATTATTTTTAAAAATTCATAAAAATTATAAAAAATTTTAAAAATTTTTAAATGATTTTCTCGACGTTTCAGGATGTTTTATGACTTTTAAAATTTTAAAATTTTTAAAAATTTTTTTAAAAATTTAAAAATTTTAAAAGTCTTAAAACATCCTAAAACGTTGAGAAAATCATTTAAAAAATTTTAAAAATTTTTATAATTTTTATGAATTTTTAAGACAGAAAAATTTAAAAAAAAATTTTAAAAATTTTAAAAGTCTTAAAACATCCTGAAACGTTGAGAAAATCATGTAAAAATCTTTTAAAATTTTTAATAATTTTTATGAATTTTTGAAAACTTAGAAAAATTTTTAAAAAAAATTTTAAAAATTTTAAAATTTTAAAAGCCTTAAAACATCCTAAAACGTAAAAAAAATCATGTTAGAAATTTTAAAATTTTTAATATTTTAAAAATTTTAAAAAATCATTATTTTTATTTGACTTGCAAAAAATTTTGTTTTTAATAAATCGGCTTTATTTTGCGTTTTCCAATCGATTTACACTTAGAAATTCAACTTTGAAGCATTTTTGCACCGTTAAATGAGGTTCAATAATAAAACATTATTGAACCTCATTTAACGGTGCAAAAATGCTTCAAAGTTGAATTTCTAAGTGTAAATCGATTGGAAAACGCAAAATAAAGCCGATTTATTAAAAACAAAATTTTTTTGCAAGTCAAGTAAAAATATTATTTTAAAAATGATTTTTTAAAATTTTTAAATTATTAATATTTTCATAAAATTTTTAACATGATTTTTTTAACGTTTTAGGATTTTTTAAGTCTTTAAAAATTTAAAAATTTTAAAAATTATTTTTAAAAATTCATAAAAATTATAAAAAATTTTAAAAATTTTTAAATGATTTTCTCGACGTTTCAGGATGTTTTATGACTTTTAAAATTTTAAAATTTTTAAAAATTTTTTTAAAAATTTAAAAATTTTAAAAGTCTTAAAACATCCTAAAACGTTGAGAAAATCATTTAAAAAATTTTAAAAATTTTTATAATTTTTATGAATTTTTTTTAAGACAGAAAAATTTAAAAAAAAATTTTAAAAATTTTAAAAGTCTTAAAACATCCTGAAACGTTGAGAAAATCATGTAAAAATCTTTTAAAATTTTTAATAATTTTTATGAATTTTTGAAAACTTAGAAAAATTTTTAAAAAAAATTTTAAAAATTTTAAAATTTTAAAAGCCTTAAAACATCCTAAAACGTAAAAAAAATCATGTTAGAAATTTTAAAATTTTTAATATTTTAAAAATTTTAAAAAATCATTATTTTTATTTGACTTGCAAAAAATTTTGTTTTTAATAAATCGGCTTTATTTTGCGTTTTCCAATCGATTTACACTTAGAAATTCAACTTTGAAGCATTTTTGCACCGTTAAATGAGGTTCAATAATAAAACATTATTGAACCTCATTTAACGGTGCAAAAATGCTTCAAAGTTGAATTTCTAAGTGTAAATCGATTGGAAAACGCAAAATAAAGCCGATTTATTAAAAACAAAATTTTTTTGCAAGTCAAGTAAAAATATTATTTTAAAAATGATTTTTTAAAATTTTTAAATTATTAATATTTTCATAAAATTTTTAACATGATTTTTTTAACGTTTTAGGATTTTTTAAGTCTTTAAAAATTTTAAAATTTTAAAAATTATTTTTAAAAATTCATAAAAATTATAAAAAATTTTAAAAATTTTTAAATGATTTTCTCGACGTTTCAGGATGTTTTATGACTTTTAAAATTTTAAAATTTTTAAAAATTTTTTTTAAAAATTTAAAAATTTTAAAAGTCTTAAAACATCCTAAAACGTTGAGAAAATCATTTAAAAAATTTTAAAAATTTTTATAATTTTTATGAATTTTTAAGACTTAGAAAAATTTAAAAAAAAATTTTAAAAATTTTAAAAGTCTTAAAACATCCTGAAACGTTGAGAAAATCATGTAAAAATCTTTTAAAATTTTTAATAATTTTTATGAATTTTTGAAAACTTAGAAAAATTTTTAAAAAAAATTTTAAAAATTTTAAAATTTTAAAAGCCTTAAAACATCCTAAAACGTAAAAAAAATCATGTTAGAAATTTTAAAATTTTTAATATTTTAAAAATTTTAAAAAATCATTATTTTTATTTGACTTGCAAAAAATTTTGTTTTTAATAAATCGGCTTTATTTTGCGTTTTCCAATCGATTTACACTTAGAAATTCAACTTTGAAGCATTTTTGCACCGTTAAATGAGGTTCAATAATAAAACATTATTGAACCTCATTTAACGGTGCAAAAATGCTTCAAAGTTGAATTTCTAAGTGTAAATCGATTGGAAAACGCAAAATAAAGCCGATTTATTAAAAACAAAATTTTTTGCAAGTCAAGTAAAAATATTATTTTAAAAATGATTTTTTAAAATTTTTAAATTATTAATATTTTCATAAAATTTTTAACATGATTTTTTTAACGTTTTAGGATTTTTAAGTCTTTAAAAATTTAAAATTTTAAAAATTATTTTTAAAAATTCATAAAATTATAAAAAATTTTAAAATTTTTAAATGATTTTCTCGACGTTTCAGGATGTTTTATGACTTTTAAAATTTTAAATTTTTAAAATTTTTTTAAAAATTTAAAAATTTTAAAAGTCTTAAAACATCCTAAAACGTTGAGAAAATCATTTAAAAAATTTTAAAAATTTTATAATTTTTATGAATTTTTAAGACAGAAAATTTAAAAAAAATTTTAAAAATTTTAAAAGTCTTAAAACATCCTGAAACGTTGAGAAAATCATGTAAAAATCTTTTAAAATTTTTAATAATTTTTATGAATTTTTGAAAACTTAGAAAAATTTTTAAAAAAAATTTTAAAAATTTTAAAATTTTAAAAGCCTTAAAACATCCTAAAACGTAAAAAAAATCATGTTAGAAATTTTAAAATTTTTAATATTTTAAAAATTTTAAAAAATCATTATTTTTATTTGACTTGCAAAAAATTTTGTTTTTAATAA
>JBDIXK010000113.1:0-20678 GCA_039654895.1 Mongoloraphidia duomilia
GAGGTACATAATATGTGATATGGTTCATTATGAAACGGATTTTTCGAATGTTTTTCATTATAGCATCGAAAAGCGTTTCATAATGGATCATGACGTTATCATGACGGCCATTTAGGATTCGCTAAACAGATACGAAAAAACACTAAAAGCGTGCATGTGTTGAATAATAGTAGGTAATTTATGCAGTTAGTGTAAATGACTGATTGTGTGTATTTGCAGCGCGAGCCGAAGGCGAGTGCGGTAATCACACGAGTTCTGGTAAAAATGCAACATAACCTTAAGAGAGTATTGTAAAATCGCGACTGTCAGATTCGTCAAAGACACGCGTTACATACAATATTTTTTGCAACAACTGCTTCAAAAGTTCAATTTTAAGCAAATAAAACACAATTTTGATAAATATTTTATAAGTGACATTATAGCAAAGTAATCTATAAAGTACTTTATTACGCACGTATGTTATAAAGTAAAACAAAAGAGTATTACTTTATAGAACGGAGTGCGTTAAAATTTACTTTAAACACTACCGTTCGAATGCAGTAGAAAATTCCATAAAGAATCACTTTTCAAACGGTACACAGCCATCTAAAATTGTACTTTTGATGCAAGTGTTGCAAAAAAGTAATTATTTATTGTTATAATTATATTCATCGTTAAACAATTAATAGCGTATTTTAAGATAATAATATAGAGTTATTTGAAAACATAATGAAGCAATAGATATATTAATATTAATTTATATTAGAAATGTTTAAAACATTAGAAAACTAGCAAATTGTTATAATTATTATATTTGTTATAATTATTAAATTATAACACATGTTATATTAAGTTTAAGAACATAAAATTCTGCATTTAAATCATTAAACAAAATTAATTTTGCATGCTTTGTGATGGCAGAAATTTGATATGAAAATGTCAAAATTACCTTAAAAACAGATAGCGATAGCCATGGATCTTAAACAAAATGATTAGAAATTATTCTGACAGCTAAAACGTCATCATTTTATTCAAGTTCCATGGCTATCACTATCTGTTTTTGAGGTAATTTTGACATTTTCATATTAAATTTCTGCCGTTACAAAGCATTCAAAATTAATTGTGTTTAATGATTTAGATGCAGAATTTTATGTTCTAAAACTTTTATTCGAAGATATTTTTCCTAAAATAATTAGGGAAGCAGGAAATCGCAAAAGTTTGATTTTACGGGTTAAATCCCTATCACCCGCAAAACGATTCAGCGCCCTGTATAAGCATATTATAGTATGTATTGAATAATACTTGAATTAGATTCACTTTGACGTTATAGGTATGGATTACCACACCCCTCGATACTTCAGCTTAACTAATGGTTTTAATAATGATAAGAAATATAAAATCACTACCTAATGAAATATATCAGCTGAATCACTCGAAGTGTAATACCTATAATTTCGCTCCGCCATGTTCTTAGCAGGCACATATCCCACATGTCAGTTCTAACGTATCAGTAGTGTAGTAAATTAGGGGCGTGGTTAGCCCGCATTTAACTTCGAAGTCCTAGAAATTGACTGACATTCATCGAAGTGCTGATAGTTCGATTGAATCTGCTGGTGTTTCAATAATGACACTGGCATATTGTAAAAGTTAATTAGCACATAATGTGATCGCGTTCAGCTTGTCCCCTCAGCTGTTACCTGCCGGAACGCCTGACGGTGATTTGAACAACCGTGTTGGCGTCTTATCAACTTACCCCTTGGGCCCGGCAGCACGCCACTGCAGTGAAATTACGGTCGTGTTCGACCGGACATGGGCTTTCACCACACCTCTAATTGATTGATTTCGGGATGCCAGGACAATTAAGTGTCCACTTATTGCTACTTTTACTCACTTATTCTTACTTTTACTCACTTCGCTAATTGTGGGGCGTACAGTGTCGTTGTGGTGAATGGTGTCGTGTTAGATAGCAAACGGAATCTGTACCTTCGCTTGATTGCTCAGAGCCAAGGGTCAAGATCCCATTTACTACCCCTAATTGGTTGTGTATGAGTGTAACCCACCAGACACAAGGCCGGAACTATGATCCAGATGGATTACAATCGTGTGAAGTGTACTAGATGTGTGCCGGATTACTGGACTGCCACACCAAAATGGTTGCTCAGTATTGGCGAACCGCCCAGCAATTCGGATGTGGGAAAGTGTAGTATGTGTTGGCGTAATGTAAGGTGTGAGTTTGTGCGGCTGAAATAAGTAAAGCTACTCATCAAAACAAGTAAGTCAATTCAAACAACTTCTAATATAATTTATTCAGTATCAAAACGAATTTTACAGTTATCGTATAATTGTCAATTTATACCTGAATGGAAAAGGTTCATGAACTAGATAACTATAGTATAAAAAACTACCCGGTTCGATAAGTTTTGAATTTAAGTTTCTAATAAACGTTTAACCTATAATCAACATTTTATCTCTAGCTAGCTTAAAACCGCTGATTTGAATTAGATTTTCTAATTCAAACTTATTGAAATTATCATATTAATATTATTTATTTATTTATTCAATCAATATTTAGCGTACCTTTATTTAATCTGTATTATCATACTTTTAAGCGCTTTGGCTTTTATTTTGATTTATTATTATTATAATGCCATTATTATCGTTGCTAAATCAACATAGATTCATTTACATTTCGTGATGCCTAAATCAATTTCATTGCATTCCATTATTGGAGATAATTTTATTGACTGATAAAATTATTATCTTAATTTAAAAATACCACATACTTTATAAGCTGAATCGCCGTACGGGGATTAGTCCGGTACTCTGTATTTAGAGTTGTTTATATTTTAATTTTCCAGGATCTAATGACTAAAAATGAGCGTGTTTGCCCTTTTTATAGGGTCGGTTTTCCCGGCAATTTGACTAGCCAAATCACGTGACGTCGAGTCAGCTAGTGTACGTCGCGTCGAAGCGACGTAGCGCTACTTTCCAACCCTATATCAGCCCGTTCATTGTGACTGTTATTTACCTACGTTCAAACATTTAATATTTCAACCCTATTGTGTGCTGATGGCCGTACAATACAACAGACTGAGTTACTTGTCATGATTGTCAATTGACTTGTCTGAAATTATTTACATATCGAAAATTACCTATCGGTCTTGTATAATCTCACGGTGTCTGTCTATTGTTGATGTCGAGTCAAGCGATTTTCGTCCGTCAGGAGCTACCGTTTGTCCCCCCCTCAACATCTTTATCTACACTTCTCTCCTGCCGTTGACATATCTATGTTTTGTTACTAAGCCAACATCTGATTTTATTCGGCTGATGACCTTGTCCTATTTTATTTACAAATTTAAACAATGTTTCCCTATTGTCGATACGCCGGTTCAATGGCCTTTATTTAAATTAGGTACCGTATTGTCGTTACTTCATTACTATATTTTTTATTACGATGACTACACGAAGGAATGTATATGACTCAAATAATCCGTGAATAGGTCGTCTCTGCACAGCACCCCCACCTCGAAACTGGATGTGCTTTGGAGTATAATTACGACAAAAACAACCAGAGATTCATATGACGTTAGAAGTGACGAACCTTACCGGGCATTTGTTCAAATAACATTTCTTCGTTGAGTACTACTTAAAATTCAAAATTCCTTACCGGATCTATTGATCCTTCTAAACGAAAAATAATAAAAGTGTATCAAAATTAATTACTGAAATAGCTTTTTAGCAAAAACCAACTATAACTAAGAGTTACTATTTTAATAGTCTGGAAGACGTACGATTTCGGAATTTTCCCTTGCCAATATTATTCGACTGCTCATCAAACCTAAAATTCTAATTTAAATAATTTAACAAATAAAACTATGACTATGCCAGTCGGCTTAAAATGACTATTTGTGAATCATATCTCGCAAGGGTAACTTCTATAGTTCGAAAGACTCCCAGATCTCATAAACTGAATTTTCTTTTAAACAAAGTTTCTCCTTTTCAAATTAAAGTTTAAACATAACAAATCAATAAAAACAAATGTCACCGTCACTTGACCGCGCACAAACACTACACCTTTACACTATTGTTG
This sequence comes from Mongoloraphidia duomilia, assembly GCA_039654895.1. Classification (NCBI taxonomy): domain Eukaryota; kingdom Metazoa; phylum Arthropoda; class Insecta; order Raphidioptera; family Raphidiidae; genus Mongoloraphidia; species Mongoloraphidia duomilia. The sequence goes on from JBDIXK010000113.1 coordinate 4,070, forward strand.
GTTGATGGAGTGGGTGCGGACGTGGTCGAACACCCGTCGACGCACCCGCCGTCCGTCGATCGTTACCCAACGGCGCACCTTCTTCATCATTGGCCTTGGTGGTTCGGGCGTAGTTTTTAGCCAGCTCGGCGGTTCTCCCTCATCTACTACTATTACTTGCTGCCTAGCGGATGGCCAGGGGGTTCCGCTATGGTCAAAAATTTTTGGGGTCGTTCCCAGCGGTGGTCGTCTATCCCGTCGCTGGACTGGCGGCAAATCTAAACGAACAAGCCGGTATGGCCCATTATATCGCTGGTTGTTCGGAGAAGGTTCACGTCTCCGCTTCTTTGGCGGTGTTCGTTGCATCACACCGGCAGCTATTAACTCTTCTTTGTTGGTCACGGCCCTGCTGGGGTCGTCCGGGTACGCTACCCTTTTACTTTGCAGATTCGGCAAAGGGTCGCAAAACTCCCACTCTCGAATATCGTCGAAAAAAATTTCTAGGATGTCTTCCATCTACGACAAAATATACATGGTCTGATGGTGTAGGATAATTACATATCAGATTATATTTGTTGGATTGCAATTTCCTTAGTTCAATTGTTGTCTTTCGGCGTGATTATTAGGTACTTAAGACCTTTTGTTGATTTTAAGTGTCATGATTACATACTTAAAGTTTGCCTTTGTCGGCCTCCTTTTTTTTTTTTAAAAGGGTTATTATTACCTATTTATGTCAATATAATATTATTATCATTTATCGCACTAAGTTAAATAATTATTAGATTGTTTATTCAGTTCTTTATATTAACGATAATTTGACACTATTTTAGTCATCAAACCTAGTCAATCGTTAATTAAATCCCGTTTAACACTTCTGGTATTATTAACTCGATTTTTCTTCTTGGCGAACAAAATTGATTATTGTTTTTTTTTTTTATTAATTACTATTATTTAATTTAACTCGCGTTGTCTCGTTTATCAGTTTCGATTATCCATTGTTCATAGCCACGTTATCACTATTTTTTAATTCGACCGGTCTAGTCATTGTTTACTTTTTTATCCGGTGGTTATTGTTCCGGGCGCTTAAATTATATTTTTTTAAGTGGATAACGTTTCTGGTGCTGTGATACTCGTTCGTATCCGGGTGCACCAGTTCGTACGCGTTCACATTGTGTATTTTCTGGATCCGATAGGGTCCTTCATACAATAGGAAAAACTTCTTTATGGTTTTATCCAGCGCTGACGATCGGTAGTGGACTTGTTCTAAAACTAAGTCGCCTACCTGGAACTGTATGAACGGAACTTTGTCGTGTCGTTTTTTCCGAGCTGCGGCTCTTTTTCGTAATCGTTCTCTCACGGATAATATTTTTTGCTCTGGGTCTTCACTAGATCGAGCTGGAAACTCTATTAACTTTTGAATTATCGTATCCGGTTTTTTATGAAAAATGATCTCGTATGGCGTTGCTCCTGTAGAGTCGTGTTCAGTACAGTTAATCCATTGTTCGATATAATCTATATATTGTACCCAATTGGTATGCTTCTCGTGACAATAGGTCCGAAAATACCGTCCAAGTTCCCTCATGACCCTTTCGACCATGTTTGTTTGGGGGTGGTAAATGGAACTGTAGCGAACTTGGATACCGGCGTCCTTAAGGGTATCCTTCCATTTCTTGCCGATAAACTGTGGGCCTTGGTCGGTCAACACCGTTTCCGGTTTCCCGAATTGGGGGATGAAATCGTCTAAAATTTTTCTTGCTAGCGTCCGCGCGTTAGCATGCCGTATCGGGTATAACCTCACGTATTTAGAAAACGCGTCCATCACCACGAAAATGTATTCGAGGCCGCCTCGACCTCTCGGTAACGGACCGTACAAATCGCAACTTAACAACGTCATTGGATTTTCAGGAATGACATGTTGCATGGGCCCCTTCCCGGCCTGCTGAGTCACCTTGGTTTTCTGGCATAAATCGCACTCGGTCACTGTCTGTCGCACGCGTCGGTACAAGTTATTGAAATGACAAACATCTTTGATCACCTTGTATATTTTCTGTGTACCCAAGTGTCCGTAGCGAAGATGAAAATCTTCTATCATTAAATTAACCATTGCGGCGGGTACTACTAGTCGCCAATTGTCGGATTCAGGATGTGCCCGAAAAAATAATACGCCTTTATGTAGCATATAAAACATGCGTGTACGCTCGCCGATTTCGGTGTCGGTGGCTAAATGTTGCAACGTTCTCTGAATGTGTTCATCCGTTTCCTGATATTTTACTATTCTATTTATGCGCTGTCGGAATTCTTTGTCGGTAGAAATATGCAAACTATAGACATGCAATATGTTTTCCGTTTTGTTGTCACCGTCCTGGGTCGGTTTGACGGCGTATCGTGACAAACAATCTGCGATTATGTTTTCTTTTCCTGGTCGGTATCTTATTTCAATCTGATATTCCTGAAGATACAAAATCCAGCGCATCAGTCTATTGTTGATTGGTCGTGTCAACTTAAAAAATACTAGGGCTTGGTGATCGCTCATCACGATTGTCGGATAGCCCAGTATGTAAGTTCTAAACTTTTTACACGCAAAAACAACCGCTAACAATTCCAATTCAGAAATTGTATATCTTTGTTCTGTTGACAAGAGCACTCGGCTCGCAAAAGCGATCGTTTGATGTCGTCCGTCTTTATCTATTTGGTATAAATGAGCCGCTATAGCTGCTTTAGATGCATCGGTCTCCAGATAAAACTCTTGGTTAAAATCCGGATGTCGAAGCTTGATGGCGTTCAAAAATTCCAATTTTAATTGTTCAAAAACCACGTCGTCGTTATTGGACCAATTCCACCGCTGATTACCTCGAAGTAAATGTGCAAATTTGTCTACATGTTCAGACATGTTTGGGATAAATTTGCGATAAAAATTGCACATCCCTAAAAATGATTGTAGTGCTTTCTTATTGTGCGGTGCGGGAAACTGCTGAATTGTTTCAGTTTTCTCCGGATCGATTTGTAAACCTTCAGTCGAGACGATGTGTCCGAGAAATTTGACCTGTTTTTTACAGAACTCTGATTTGCTAAATTTAACTGTTATGCCTGCATTCTGCAGCTTTCTTAAAATTATTTTAATGTGGTTCATATGATCCGTGAAAGTTTCAGACGTAATTAGGATGTCGTCTACATAAATTTGCTTAAACGCATCGACGTCATTACCTAAAACTTGTCGCAAACATTTATTGAAAATCGATATTGAGACGTTTAGTCCAAAAGGCAACACCTTAAATTGATAGTTTTGCCCGTTGTGCAAAAAGGCGGTAAATTTTCTTGATTCTTTATTTAACGGTATTTGCCAGTAACCATTCGTCAAATCGATACTGGAAAAATATTTGGCACCTTGGAATTTCGCGAGTATCTCTTCCATCGGTGGCATCGTTTCACGGTCTGGTATTATGTGTTGGTTCAGGTGGCGCGCGTCGAGACATAATCGCACCGAAGCATCTTTTTTGATAACAACCGTCAGTGGATTAGAATATGGCGATATTGATGGTTCGATGATATCCCAATTTAACATACGCGTTATTTCTTCCTTCACCGCGTCGCGTTTGCTGAATGGAATAGGGTACGTTTTCCTACACCACGTTTTTCCGTTTGAACCAACTCAAAAAATGTTCTGAGAAGGATCCGCTTCGCGCTTGATAGCTATGAGGCGTTATCAGGCTCCGGTATATTTGTTCTTGCAGATCGGTGCCCCAGAAATATTTCAAAAATTCAGTTTTGAATTGTTCCCAGTTATTTAACCTGGTTTCCATGGCGTCAAACCATTCTCTAGCACTGTTTTCTAAATAATTACAAATGAACATTTTGAATTCTTGATTTTCTAATATTCGGAATTCATTTAGTAATTGTACCTCAATCGATTTTATAAAATCTACGGGATGTTGATTATCTGACATACCCCTGAAATTTTTTATTTGACTCTTTACCGGCTCCCGGTTTGCTAATTGTTGCAAACCTGTCACGGTATTGGTCCGAATCGCTACTTCTACTTGGTGTAGACGGCTATCTAATACTCGGACTTCTTCGTCCGATTGCATTACTTTCGTGGATATCGCTTCCAATTTTTTCTCATGCACCGGTACTTGCTCTAGAACGTACTCTTCCACATGATCTAATTTGACCTTGAAGTCATCTTGTTTACTCTCGATTTGTTTAATTTTGCCACTATGCTGGTTTTGTGTGACTTGCAATTGTTGATTGGTTTCGCTTAATTGACTAATAGTGTCATCGAATCTCGCCAACGTTTCGTTTCGGGACTGTTCTATGGCGCTCTGATTTTGTCTGACCTCATTTTGTGTCTGTTTGACGGCGTTTTGTGTTTGTGTCATTTCTTCCTTTAGCTCTTCCTTTAGCTGTTTGAGCATAGCTATTATTAAATTGGAGGCTGCAGGAACTTCTTCAGATTCTGCGGGCGATGACGTCTTTGGCGGGTCTTCCTCAAAATCTGTCTTAAAGTCGATTTCGGTTTCCGTCGGAGACGATGTTTCTTCGGGGTTTTGTTGCTCCATTTTTAATCGTCTTACGTATTTAAATGTTACGCGAATACTTTATTTAATATGTTAATTTCTTTATTGAAATCTTTATTTAAATTTTTCAATTATCATAAACTGTTTAATTGTTAACGTGTGATTTTTTAATTGTTATTCGTTCGTTATTTTTTTTTTAAATTAAACCAGGTGTGCGGCTTTATTTAAACTTACTTTATTTAAATTTTTTTATTATTATTGTTTAAAAAACTTATCGACCTAACCTTTTACGTTTTTGATTTCTTGACTCTAATTATTAAATATTCGTTTTGTAACTGATTTTTTTATGATTGTTGAACTTTCTGCCTTTTTTAACTGTACAGTCGCAGTTGAAATTATCCTACTCCTTTTTTTTTTTAAACTTTCTTTACTTTTAATCCAAAGGAATTCTAATTGTGAATTATTTCTAAATCTGATCTGATCTGATTGTTGTTAACGTGTGGACTATTGTTGACTCTATTCAATAATTCAAAAGTTTCTACACAATAAACGCTACGGTTTAGTTTCAAACAGACCTCACAAGTGTTGACTGTGTTGTTTTCACAAAAAATGTTTTACAAGTGCTACTGTTTTTTCAAAAAGTTCTCCCACGGGATGATGCTAATTGTGATTTTTTTTTTTTTCAACAAAATATTCCATTAAAGTGATACTAACTGTGGCTTTTTTCCTTCAAAAAAAATTCCCTATAAGGGCTACTGTTTTTTCAAAAAAATGTCCCCACAAGTGTTGCCAACTGTGGCTTTTTTTTTTTTTTTCAAAAAAAAAATCCCATACAAGGGATGCCAACTGTGATCGCGTTCAGCTTGTCCCCTCAGCTGTTACCTGCCGGAACGCCTGACGGTGATTTGAACAACCGTGTTGGCGTCTTATCAACTTACCCCTTGGGCCCGGCAGCACGCCACTGCAGTGAAATTACGGTCGTGTTCGACCGGACATGGGCTTTCACCACACCTCTAATTGATTGATTTCGGGATGCCAGGACAATTAAGTGTCCACTTATTGCTACTTTTACTCACTTATTCTTACTTTTACTCACTTCGCTAATTGTGGGGCGTACAGTGTCGTTGTGGTGAATGGTGTCGTGTTAGATAGCAAACGGAATCTGTACCTTCGCTTGATTGCTCAGAGCCAAGGGTCAAGATCCCATTTACTACCCCTAATTGGTTGTGTATGAGTGTAACCCACCAGACACAAGGCCGGAACTATGATCCAGATGGATTACAATCGTGTGAAGTGTACTAGATGTGTGCCGGATTACTGGACTGCCACACCAAAATGGTTGCTCAGTATTGGCGAACCGCCCAGCAATTCGGATGTGGGAAAGTGTAGTATGTGTTGGCGTAATGTAAGGTGTGAGTTTGTGCGGCTGAAATAAGTAAAGCTACTCATCAAAACAAGTAAGTCAATTCAAACAACTTCTAATATAATTTATTCAGTATCAAAACGAATTTTACAGTTATCGTATAATTGTCAATTTATACCTGAATGGAAAAGGTTCATGAACTAAATAACTATAGTATAAAAAACTACCCGGTTCGATAAGTTTTGAATTTAAGTTTCTAATAAACGTTTAACCTATAATCAACATTTTATCTCTAGCTAGTTTAAAACCGCTGATTTGAATTAGATTTTCTAATTCAAACTTATTGAAATTATCATATTAATATTATTTATTTATTTATTCAATCAATATTTAGCGTACCTTTATTTAATCTGTATTATCATACTTTTAAGCGCTTTGGCTTTTATTTTGATTTATTATTATTATAATGCCATTATTATCGTTGCTAAATCAACATAGATTCATTTACATTTCGTGATGCCTAAATCAATTTCATTGCATTCCATTATTGGAGATAATTTTATTGACTGATAAAATTATTATCTTAATTTAAAAATACCACATACTTTATAAGCTGAATCGCCGTACGGGGATTAGTCCGGTACTCTGTATTTAGAGTTGTTTATATTTTAATTTTCCAGGATCTAATGACTAAAAATGAGCGTGTTTGCCCTTTTTATAGGGTCGGTTTTCCCGGCAATTTGACTAGCCAAATCACGTGACGTCGAGTCAGCTAGTGTACGTCGCGTCGAAGCGACGTAGCGCTACTTTCCAACCCTATATCAGCCCGTTCATTGTGACTGTTATTTACCTACGTTCAAACATTTAATATTTCAACCCTATTGTGTGCTGATGGCCGTACAATACAACAGACTGAGTTACTTGTCATGATTGTCAATTGACTTGTCTGAAATTATTTACATATCGAAAATTACCTATCGGTCTTGTATAATCTCACGGTGTCTGTCTATTGTTGATGTCGAGTCAAGCGATTTTCGTCCGTCAGGAGCTACCGTTTGTCCCCCCCTCAACATCTTTATCTACACTTCTCTCCTGCCGTTGACATATCTATGTTTTGTTACTAAGCCAACATCTGATTTTATTCGGCTGATGACCTTGTCCTATTTTATTTACAAATTTAAACAATGTTTCCCTATTGTCGATACGCCGGTTCAATGGCCTTTATTTAAATTAGGTACCGTATTGTCGTTACTTCATTACTATATTTTTTATTACGATGACTACACGAAGGAATGTATATGACTCAAATAATCCGTGAATAGGTCGTCTCTGCACAACATATGCGTGCATGAGATGTGTATATCAGTTATTATATTATACAGAAATTCTAGCGACGGATCATTACACGTACGCATAGTCGTGTGGACAAGCGCACATCTTCAGATCAGACCACGATCTTCCTACGGTGTCCGGTTGAAATTCGAGGGACTCTTAAAATATTATCAATTATCGAGTGTTCGGCAGGGTTTTGGCACTTTGACAGCAGTTTTTTTTGATATTTATAAACATAATATAATCACACAAGGTTAATACTTTGCGCGTACATTGTTGCAAGCGAAGTTTAATGTTTAAATTTGTATAAATAGAGATGTCTTACCTCAAACAATGTAATGATTAAAAAAAAACTAGGTAAAATATATAAATGTATTATATATTATATATGAAATGCTACTTTACAAAAATAAACTGAGTAATTGATAAAATCTGCACTTGCACACAAATAAATTTTCTAAATGAGTTATAATTTATTTTCTCAGTGTATTATGTATGGATTTGAGGTTTTTAGGATGTTTATTCAATTGATTATACAGAGAATGAGTATAATATAATTAAACATTTATTTATATATATTATATTACATTTTATAGATAAAGAAAAAACAAAAAAATTGAAAATTTAAAACTATATCTACATATATAATTATACGTAAAAAGAAAAAAAATAATATCATACATGCAACTTATTTAGTAATGCTTTAATTTGTTCTATAATTTTACAATTAATTCCAAAAACTGATAAATCAAACTTTTCGATTTTTATTACAGTATTAGTGAATTCGTTATATTCTACATAATATTTGTCATAAAAAAAGTATAATAGTCCATTTATGTATCTAAACGCGTTATTTATATTTGATGGAACATCTTTGAATTTTGAAGTAATATGCCCGTGTTTTTTAGCCTTAAATGTATACTCATCCAATTCGGCAAAATTACCATCATTAAAAAATAAATATGTCTGCCCGGAATAAGAATTAAAAATAGAATTAATTTTCTTAGCACTCGCTAAATCTAATTTTGGAAGCGATATACCATTAATGTCTATTCTTACCTGAAAATCAGACATACTAAATGAATAAAATAATTCATTAACAACAATAATTACATCTCCATTCGGTCTTCTGTAAATATGTGATATTTCTTCAAAATCTTTCGGTAAAAATTTTATACGATCAGTTATTAATCTAGATTCCGGACTAAAAGACATAGTTATCAGATCTATAATCCAAAAATATTTTTTATAAAATATATACATATGCTCGTTTTCAATTAAAAACGTATTTATTTTATCTTTAACATCACACAGTTTAATCAATGGCACAGGTTTTAAAGTTGGAGTTGTAGGACTCGTAGGGGGTGTTACCGTAGTTGGTCTTACAGGACGTGTTGTCGGATTTGTAGATGTTGACGTTGGGTGTCCATATAAATACTGAATTCCGTGCGCGTCGTCTGGGGAAAGTTGCAGTAGATTTTCATTATAATAAGGGTACATTATTGAGTCCTTATAGCTAGAGTGTTTTACTCCAATCGAGTGTCCCAACTCGTGAAGAAGGGATATATAGAGACTGACTTGTCCATCAGGCGCCTTATCAAAACCATAATACCAATTTTCTGCGTGGTCAAAGTGTATTTCTACACACGATCCGTCCAATCTCGGATAGAAGGCATGTGCTAATACACCTCCCGAACCGTCGAAATTGTAATTGCAAGTACCGCGAGCACATCTTCTATCATTATCATGCATCACGCCCCCGTTTGCAAAAGCAATTAATATATCTGGACTATTTGGATTATATGAAAATTTTAAGTTGGATAATTCTTGCCATGCGTTAAAAGCCTTATCTGCTACCGCTAACATTTCATCATTAGCAATAGAAAAATACCAGTTTAAATTTGTTTTATTCCATTTTACTGTATGAACTCGATACTCTGCAGGCATCACATCATCCACACCGCACCTACGCTGACTCATCAATTTTAAAGTTTCTTCATTCAGTTCGCCGTCTACGGGTAAACTATAAAATTCTTGAAATTTTGTCAACGCATTTTTTAATGTAGTTTCCCTGTCAAGTTGTATTGCGGAAGCATTAGAATCAGTTTTTAAATATCCATATGTTTCCAAATAATTAAACACATCAAACACATCCGTCACATTCGCATTTACAATGCACATAAAACCACATAATATTAATAAAATTTTCATTTCGAGAAAGAATGAAAAAATATTTACAGAGTGAATTGAAGGTAGTCAACTCTATGCAGCTTCGGACTGAACTAAGAGCGAACATGAAACATCAGTTCTTTTATACTAACCGAAACTGTATAAATTAATTTGGCTTATGTGCAAAATTACATTTGTTATTCTTTATTAAGTATCACTTTTCATTGTTTAATAAAAAAAAACCCAATTAAATTCTTCAATACTTGTGTAGAAGAAGTAAAAAGCCCGAAATACTTAAAATAACGTGTTGATTCCCCATGTTCGCGAAAAAAAATCAACTAATTTTTTTTTCATTGTAAATGGGAGCGTCGGTATATTACACATAGCTTTAATTAGGTTTTTTTTTTTAGTATCAGCTGCTAAATTTTAACTGATTTATAAAAATTTTTTTGTATATTTTTTATGGCGTACGCCAAAAAAGTATTTTACTGAAAAAAAGAGAAAAAAAACTTTCAACGAAATGATCGTTTTTAAAATTTGCCTGTGCGCGCGACCCAAACTCAATGTAATTCTTCCTTCACAAAAAAAATAATAATAATAATATGCTAACATGCTAACATTAGAATAGAACAGAATAGTTTTTTTGTATTATTTTTAATAATTTTTAATGGTTTTGAAAACATCCTATATTTTTACCGTTATACAAATTTGCATATTGATAGTTTGTAAAGCGAGCCCTAGACATGTAATACTGCTTCATTCCATGATTACAGTGTTGAAGTTAATATTTTAAATCTTCAAAACTATTTCCAACAGCTAGATAACATAGTGTTGTTTATAAAGAGCGACTTATAGAGTGGACAACTTCTTTTTTTTCTTTCTTTTGAAGCTATAACTAATGCGGTGATCACATGTTAATTACACAATTTAATATCAACCACGAACTAATTTTTATTTAGAAAAAATATTGTATAAGTTGTCTAACTTATAATATTGTATAAAATATGTAGGTGGAAATATGAAAGTGTGTAGGACCCTATTTAGATTTTGCATTTCCTGGTTCAACACATGTGTGAGTTCAAAACAACATTCCTTGGTATTTTATCAAATGCACATGCGACCTTGCAAAAAATATAAGTCATAAAAGTTAAGCGTGTGGAAAAAAAACTCTTATCACAATCGATGCACTTGAACATTTTATTTTATTTTAAATAGCAAATAAATGCAAAGGATGTGTAAAGTATATTACATATAATGTTTATTTAAACGACATTAATTTTTTAATAAAAACACTACATCGTCTTCCAAACAACTAGGTATAGTAATATTATGTAAAAGTATTTCTCTGTACGCTAATTCTCTTAAACTAGTTACATTGAACAAACAAAATTTACATTTACATAAAGTAACTAATAAACTTTTTTTACATTTTAAACAGTGTGAATGTTTCAAGTCTTTAAAATCCTGCAAATAATTTCTACCCGAAAGCATTTTTTTAAAATAAAATATTTTCTTCGTATCAAAAAGAAATATACAACATCCAAAAAAACATGTCTTTTCACACAGACAACAGTAATTTTCCAAATCACTGTTCCAGAATTTACATTCTTCTTTGAAATTCTTTGCACAATCGTCGCAAAAATTGAGGTTGTCTGAATAATAACCGTATTTAAAAACTGTAAAACATTCGCACTGCATGCTGATAAAGTAAATATCTGCTTTCTTATGACGCGGAAGTTGATTTCTTCAGTTAATTTGATGTGCTGCAGCTATTCTTATAATCACCGTCGGCGGATGTGTCGTCAATGAAATTAACAATTGTTCTTTCACCTCTGTAAAGAAGAAAGAGAGAGACATCTCTCTTGGTCAGCAAATCCTTTTTTTTATAAAATTTACAAACTATTTTTTATTTAAAAGAAAATCTAAGGATTGTGTGAGTGTATTTTAAAAAATAAGTGCTACTTCATTTGTTCAAAAATTAAAAATGTTAAATGAGTTGCAATAAAATTCAAATGCATTGTATAATATAAACACTAACCGTCTACTTAGAAGAAACCGATGCGATGTTCTCTTCTGTCATCTTTATTCTTTTCGTGGGTACATCTTCTTCTTCCTCAAATGCATTGTTCTGCTCGGACTCGACCACGAAATTTATGATTGACGTTGTATTTTTATATTGCCCAATTGTTTTTTCCCCTCTATAGATCAGAGAAACGTTTGTCATGCTCATGAAATCATTTTTTTCCTGTCCGCATAATTTTTCGAATCTCGCAGGTAGAAAAAAAATGCCACTTTCTTCTTTCAACTGAACCACTATTTTGTCTCCAAATCTGGTTTTGAGAGTGTCTATTTTTTCAATTGTATATTTCTGATCCTGTTTCAACTCTTTTATTTTTCTAAATTTGTTGTTATCATTATCAACTTCACCGATTTTATTGAATAGTTTTACGTTCATCTGTAATCAAAAAACAAATATCCTTAATTAACATAATATTTTCCAAATATTACCTGTAAGTATATTAATAGTATTCTTCTTATTACCTTTTAAAACTATGTCTCTCTTTCTATTCTTCTTCTTCAGAGAACACCAAAAACACCTCTCCAGTAGTTTGCTGCAAAATCCTTTCAACTCGTGTTTATAACGTATATGGATTCAATTACAACTCCGTCTACAAGGATGCTATTGTCAGTAATTGTGCTGCTGCAGACGACGTATACTAAACTCTCATTCGTAATATTATCAGAAGCTGAACAACTCGCCCTCACTAAAGGGGAAAAATTATTTTTTTAAGATCCAAAATAAATAATTATTATAAATTTAAGTATAGAAAACTTACCAGCAGGATGTGACACTAATGTATGCACACACACAGATGATGTCCACTGATGATATCTATTGTGTCGTGCTATGAATATATAGTGCATAAATTTTCAAAAAAAATGTTCCCACGTTGAGAAAGCATGCTTGAGACGTCAATGTCAAGCATTTTTTCAAAAAAATCGAATTTTTAATATGCATAGACTAACATACGATGTGTGGTGTAAATTTTGTTTGCGTTAGCAAAAAATATTATAATTATTTTGCATAAATACAGTGATAACTTAACCTTATAGTTAACCTTAGATTGCAAATGAAATAATAATTTTCCCGCGTGCGACAAATTTTTTCATTGCACTATGGACACGCTATGTCCCAATACCTTCCAACAGGTGGTTTTAGATGGCTAGATAAAAGTGAAATTGACATCTTTGATTGTGACGCCGCATCACTCGCAAGCAGCGAAGGATATTTTCTCGAGGTGGGTCTCAAATATCCTAAACATTTACACACAGTCGCCATCGTGATTTACCGTTTTGCATCGAATATAATATATCTATCTCGCGTGACGTCATCTATAGTACATGGATCATATATAAATATAACCTAGTCATGATAGAGACGTTGCAATGTCATACAATTTTTTTTTCTAAAGTTTGTTTATTCTTATGTGTTGTCCTTCATATTTTTTCAAAAAATCGAATTTTTAATATGCATAGACTAACATATTACGATGTGTGATGTAAATTTTGTTTGCGTTAGCAAAAAAATATTATAATTAATTTTGCATAAATACGGTGATAACTTGACCTTATAGCTAAACTTAGATTGCAAATGAAATAATAATTTTTCCGCGTGCGAATAAAGTTGACCTGACCTTAGATAGCATATAATGTAAAGCATGCTCTAGACGAACAAATATATTCACGTTAATATTTTACATAAAATATATTGTACCATAGTATTAGTTGATCAACCAGCGCTATGTAATATTATTGCTCAATAAATTAGATCGCGGTTGATACTTGTGCAGTCAACATGTGGAATAATTAGAAAACATCAAGTTGCGTGTGCGCGGTCGTTGCATTAGTTTTAATTAGCAGCAAAAAAAAGAAAGAGAAAAAGAAACGCTAGTGGAGGAAGGAATGGTTTAAAGAAAGAAATAAAATACACTCATGAAAATCTGTTAAGTAAAACTAAATATTTAGTGAACTAAAATGATTTTCAAAACTTTTTGCAACTAGATAGTGCAATTTGATAAACTCTTGAGAAGGGTTACGCCTGAAACTCAAAAAAAAATTTTAACACTGTTAACGCAGAACCGAAGCAGTATTGCGCGATATTGCTCACAGACGAATCAATATTTACTAGATGACATAACTCAAACTCATTTTGATCGACTCAATATATATTGCGCGATCTTTCAATGTGATCTACAGACGTTCAATATTATTGTATAATATCAAAAATTGGAATATATATTGATGAAAAATATTTGATTCGTCTAGGGCCCGCTTTAGACTTTTTTTCACATTCTACAGTGTTACATGTGTGTCAAGCAGTTCGTCGGATGCCGTCGAAACGATAATCATTTTACCATTTTCCATAATATAATAATATTTTACTGTGTGTGCAGGTGTGTTAATTTGAAAGTGTACGTTTTTTCTATAAGGTAAAAAAGATTTTCACTAATTTTAAATATAAATTCTAAAAAAACATTATGTTATTTTAATTTAATATTATGATAAAAATGTGTACTTAAAAAAGTCAGGGTTGTGGGGAATGCGATTATTATTATGCTGTGTAGTTAGATTTTTTTTTTTGATTATGCACTAGATTTTTTTTTGATTATGGATGCTCTCCAGTTCTACCCTTTACTCGCCCCCTGCCCCCCTGCCGATCGCGACCTGTGAAAAACCCCCGCCCGCCCGCTACCCGAGACTTATCTCCGCGGTGTACATTTTTTTTTTCTTTGATAACGTGTGTGTGTGTCGCAGTCGTTCGCCATTCGCGATAACGCGCGCCCCCCTTGCACTCGAGTCGATATATTTTTTTTTTCGCTCGACCGTGAAGAAATTTTTTTTCACGCCCCGCCCCTCTAGCTTGAAAATGGTGGCGCGCGGCAACGATTGGACGACGGTAACGTGATGGGGGCGTGACAACGATTAATTTGAGCATACGCTCGACTCTGAAGAAATTTTCCCACCTATGCCACTCCCCTCTAACTTGAAAATGGCGGCGCGCAGCAACGATTGGACAACGGCAACGTGATGGGGGCGTGACAACGATTAATTTGAGTATACGGACGACTCGGAAAATTCCGGAAAAATTCGGAAAACTTGCGGAAAATCGGCCGCCATGCCGGGAAATGAGGAGGTGCCAGGAATGGTATAAATATACTACTATCTAACAAAAAAAAAATTTTTAATCGGACTTGTAGTTCCTGAGATTAGCGCGTTCAAACAAAAAAAGAGTTTATTTTTTTTGTTTGAACGCGCTAATCTCAGGAACTACCTGTCCGATTTGAAAAAAAAAATTTTTGTTAGATAGCCCGTTTATTAAGGAAGGTTAAAGGCTATTCGATTTTTTTTTTTAATTTAATCCGTAAGGGGGTAAAACGTGGGTGTAGGATTTCTTGTTATTACAATAAATCCTACAGTCCCGTTTTCACTCTTTGGGATTGAATTTTTAAAAAACTCGTATAGGGTCTCATTGATTACTACTTTGCTTCTTTTACAGACTGGTAGTTCCTGAGATTAGCGCCTTGAAACAAAAAAAGAGTTTATTTTTTTTTGTTTTTCTAAGGTCTGTAGAGTCAGTAAAAATGGGAACAAAAACATATTTGACTAGTGCGTTTTGAAGTAAATTTTGTGCCCTTTAATTTTGAAAAGAACCATTTTTTCGATAGGACAAGCCGTTTTTATGTTATAAGCAAAAAACCGAAAAAGTGCAAAAAAATTGTGGTTTTTAGCCCACCAAAACTCCCTCGCCCTGTTTTAGAGGTCGCAAACTTGGATTTGACATCTCCTAAACATGCTTGAGGACACAAAAAAATAAAATCATTTGCTGCACAAAACACAAGGTGGACCTACCTTTTTAAGCTCTCGTGACTGGACTATTAAGTTTTTACGGACCTCTAATAATTAGACAGTAGTAAATGTAGATACACGGAAAGGTCAGTATAGTGCTACTTGCAAAGACGTGTTCCTGCAGTATTCATATCTATTTAAGTTAAACATGATTCGTATTATCAGTTTCTACCCCAGGATAGAGTATTAATGAAGGGTGTACAAATCCATAATAAATATTATTAGTGTATTTGCCATATGGCACATACACTATTGGCGTCGGTCGGATGGCGGGACCTAGGGGTCGGACCAAAATTTCTCGACGTTTCATAGCCTCCTGAACACTTTGGCACCATTTTTGGAAATGTCTGTTTATATATGTATATATATATATATATATATATATTTATATATATATGTGTACGGGCTATAACTTTCGAAAGAGTTAATTGATTTTGACGAAATTGGGTAGGCACGTTGCAATCCATCACCGCACGAAGCCTATTTAAAATGGGCCCAATCGGACCATTTTAAGGGTGGTTTTTAGGAGTTAAAAAATGTTTTTGGGCCCAAAAATACCGAAAAAATTCTCAGAATTGTTTCAAAATTGAAATTTAACCCTTTAGTGATGATTGAAATGTGCTGCTAAAATTTTAATAAAATCGCCCCGACAGGTCCGGACTTACAAATTTTATGAAAACACTAGTTTGCGGATAGTGATTTACTTACTGAAGGGTGTATTTAATTTGGTACAGAGGTTGCATTGATAATAATATTGAAATTAAGAAAAAAAATATTATTTTAAGGGATGTATTAAGGAGTTAAATTTTTTATTTTGTCCAAAAACAAACTTATGTTCACATAATAACAGCACAATGCCTGTATTAGCAAATACACTATATTGTCGGCAGGGTTTTGGCACTGCGACCCGAGTTTTTTAAAATTAAGTTGTTATTAAACAAAGCATTTACTTTAAGCATAATACAAATTTGTTTTGCGAGTTTACCACAAACGTGATTGATTTGGGTTTCCCAATTCAAATCAACTTAGAAAAAACTATTAATTAACAATAAAATCTAAATATTTACTTACATTGTCATAAAACTGATGAAAAATCTAAGGAGCACATAATAAGACAGTAAACAGATGCTAATATACTACGTTAATAAACTATCGCAGTCATTTGCCTAACAACGATTACGGAAAATGCCATTTTCCTAGGCAAATGAGTCTTAAAATAGAAACTATTTTATAAATTCATTTTGCACAGACAGATAGCATTCGCCTAGGCAAAAGCTATTTGCCTGCGACATCTATAACGGCTACATATCAATCGAGGAGAAAACCTATTTTATCAGCTTACGCC
>JBDIXK010000114.1:0-20610 GCA_039654895.1 Mongoloraphidia duomilia
ATATTTTATTAGTGATATTATAGCAAAGTAATCTACAAAGTGCTTTATTACGCACGTGTTTTATAAAGTAAAACAAAACAGTATTACTTTATAGAACAGAGTGCGTTAAAATTTACTTTAAACACTAGGTATACCGTTCACTTTTCAAACGGTACACAGTCATCTAAAATTGTACTTTTGATGGAAGTGTTGCAAAAAAATATTGTGCTGAGCTTATCCAATATATTTCAATTTGCAGAACAAAATGTCGGTATTAACCCCCTTGTAGAACGATATAAACAACTAGGCGAGCAAGTTTCACTTTAAGAGAGAGGGTTATTACCGACATTTTGTTCTGAAAATTGAAATATATGCTTAAAACAGTCGCCGTAACAACATATTAAAATTTGAACCTTGAACTAATAATAGGTATAAACTTTGTCGGGTACAACACGTTTAGGGTGATCTGCCACCCCTTTAATACTGACCAATCGATCTGTAAATATTATAGTGACATTATTGGGTCACTGACAAGCTATATAAACAATTTCAGCCTTGAAGCAATATTAATTGTGACCATTTTTTTGTTACATGCTGGGGGCAGTCTGCGCCCCTCCCATACCGCTATCTAGCAAAATCCCTTACTCAGGGCACTTTAATATGCCTCCCTCAAACTCTTCACAAAAATAAGGCATTGAATAAATAGGTAACACCAAAAAATTGTCACTAGCTCTCGGTCTATAATGCACCACTCGCTTTTAGATACCTAACGTACTCGATATTTTCTTGTAATGGATGTTCTGGAAGATAATTTTCCCAACGCTGTATCAACCTTACAACACGTAGGTAGTGCCTTTTCCTGTTGCCAGCCTGCACAGAATTCTATAGTGCTTCAGCTTTGGCTCTCTGGTCATAGAATTTATTCAACTCCCAGCTCGATATGCTTCGACGGAGACGCGATTGAAACTCGTTAAGATTGTTTGTCTTACATAACTGACAAGTCTTTCTCTCAGCAAAACGAACATACATCAGTCCAAGTCTTGTCATTAGGCGCGATCTTAGCGAAGCTAGAAGCGCCTATATACACTCGCTTTGTCTGAACGTCTGTCAATCTGTGAATCTGTGAATCTGTAACGGATTTTTTGTATCCGTCGTACAGCCCAAACGGTTTAACCGATTTAAAAAAATTTTTTTTTGTTCGATTCCTCTCGGGGTCTATTTGATCCTAACGTCGCCCGATTTTTGAATTTTGGCCCCAGAGGGGAACAAATTAGAAAAAACGGTGTTTTTTGCTTATAGTTTGCTCAATTTAAGTCAAATCGATTCGAAACCTGTCTTAAACGAAAGAGCAGAAAATTTTAGATAGATTTCATGTATAATATTGTGTCAAAACAGTTTTTTTATACAGATTTATATGATTATTAAACTAAATAAATGCGACTTTATCTAATAAATCGCGAACTTGTTTCGGTTGTCCTTGTCTGTTGCACAGTGTGATATGGATATTGGAAGATAGCGTATGCCCTGTCTTATATTGCATTATTTCAATATAGTTATTCAATTTTTTGACTGCTGATGTTTGAATTTAAGTTTAAAAACCCTGGCCTACTGAGTTAAAATGACGTGTAACTAATTATTGACGTCGATCGGATCGGACCAAAATTTCTCGACGTTCATCATACCTTCCCGAACAATTTGACTTTCTCTGTCTCTATGTCCCTTTGTACTTCTGAATTTTCACCCACTTCCCGTGATCCGATTGAGTTGAAATTTTGCACACATGTGTAGCTCCGGTGACAATACAATATTATGGTAACTAGCTGACCGGCCCGGTTTCGTCCGGGTGTAAATCGTATTTTTGAATTTTCACCCACTTCCTATGATCCGATTGAGTTGAAATTTTGCACACATGTGTAGCTCCGGTGACAATACAATATTATGGTAACTAGCTGACCGGCCCGGCTTTCGTCCGGGTGTAAATCGTACTTTTGAATTTTTACCCACTTCCCATGATCCGATTGAGTTGAAATTTTGCACACATGTGTAGCTCCGGTGACAATACAATATTATGGTAACCAGCTGACCGGCCCGAGTTTCGTCCGGGTGCAAATCGTACTTTTGAATTTTCACAGACAAAAGGTCTTTCTCCGGTAACGTTTCGGATAAATGTAATAAAATCAGACTAAGGAAATAAAGCACACTAAAATTATTAGATCCTTTTGAAAATTAATATTTGAGAGTTTTATATGACACAAAAAAATAAAATGGCGTCAGATTTCAAAATGGCGGCCGTATGTACTTTTTTGTAAACATTATCTGATTCTTTTGAAAATTAATATTTGAGAGTTTTATAGCATACAAAAAAATTAAATGGTGTCAGATTTCAAAATGGCGGCCATATGTACTTTTTTGTAAGAATTATCAGATCCTTTTGAAAATTGATATTTGAGAGTTTCATAGAACACAAAAAAATAAAATGACGTCAGATTTCAAAATGGCGGCCATATATACTTTTTTGTAAAAATTATCCGATCCTTTTGAAAATTGATATTTGCGAGTTTTATAGGACACAAAAAAATAAAATAACGTCAGATTTCAAAATGGCGGAAATATGTAGAACTCCTTTCTAAAAATTATACGATCCTTTTAAAAATTGATATTTGAGAGCTTCATAGGACACAAAAAAATAAAATGACGTCAGATTTCAAAATGGCGGCCGTATGTCCTTTTTTGTAAAAATTATCCGATCATTTTGAAAATTGATATTTGAGAGTTTCATAGGTCACAAAAAAATAAAATGATGTCAGATTTCAAAATGGCGGCCATATATACTTTTTTGTAAAAATTATCCGATCCTTTTGAAAATCGGTATTTGAAAGTTTCATAGGACACAAAAAAATAAAATAACGTCAGATTTCAAAATGGCGGAAATATGTAGAACTCCTTTCTAAAAATTATACGATCCTTTTAAAAATTGATATTTGAGAGCTTCATAGGACACAAAAAAATAAAATGACGTCAGATTTCAAAATGGCGGCCGTATGTCCTTTTTTGTAAAAATTATCCGATCATTTTGAAAATTGATATTTGAGAGCTTCATAGGACACAAAAAAATAAAATGACGTCAGATTTCAAAATGGCGGCCGTATGTCCTTTTTTGTAAAAATTATCCGATCATTTTGAAAATTGATATTTGAGAGTTTCATATGTCACAAAAAAATAAAATGATGTCAGATTTCAAAATGGCGGCCATATGTCCTTTTTTGTAAGAATTATCAGATCCTTTTGAAAATTGATATTTGAGAGTTTCATAGAACACAAAAAAATAAAATGACGTCAGATTTCAAAATGGCGGCCATATATACTTTTTTGTAAAAATTATCCGATCCTCTTGAAAATTGATATTTGCGAGTTTTATAGGACACAAAAAAATAAAATAACGTCAGATTTCAAAATGGCGGAAATATGTAGAACTCCTTTCTAAAAATTATACGATCCTTTTAAAAATTGATATTTGAGAGCTTCATAGGACACAAAAAAATAAAATGACGTCAGATTTCAAAATGGCGGCCGTATGTCCTTTTTTGTAAAAATTATCCGATCATTTTGAAAATTGATATTTGAGAGCTTCATAGGACACAAAAAAATAAAATGACGTCAGATTTCAAAATGGCGGCCGTATGTCCTTTTTTGTAAAAATTATCCGATCATTTTGAAAATTGATATTTGAGAGTTTCATAGGTCACAAAAAAATAAAATGATGTCAGATTTCAAAATGGCGGCCATATGTACTTTTTTGCAAAAATGATCCGATCTTTTTGAAAATTAATATTTGCGAGTTTTATAGGACACAAAAAAATAAAATGATGTCATATTTCAAAATGGCGGTCATAGGTATATATTTCTTTGTAAAAATTATCTGATCCTTTTGAAAATTGATATTTGCGAGTTTTATAAAAATAAAATGGCGTCAGATTTCAAAATGGCGATCAAATAATAACTTTTTAATTGTATTATTTATATCTTTGATAAATTCGGTTTTATATACAATGCGTAAAAAGCATAGCGGGTGTCTTACGACACATCATGACTTTTTTATTTAGCCGGTTCCGAGTAACGCTTAATAGTCAACCGTTGTTATGGAAAATTGTTTGAAAAATTCACTGTACTATTTTTTCTATGTAATCCAATACATATTTATATTAGGTCTTATGGCTCATAGCCTACTACAAAATTATAAAACTTCTCAGTGTTATTTTCCCTATGTTCAATAATAGCGTTTACACACAGTACCTACATGAATATCGCGCCTTGTAATTCTTGAATTACTTGTATGCTCCAAAATTTTTTTATTATTATGAATGAAGTTGTTATGAATTAAGTATATACTTATATAAAAAATATAACTCTTGAATAAATATTTTGTTATTCCGCAAAAAAATACAACATTTTTAACTCCATACCAAATATACCAAATTTCAGAAATATAAAAAAAATAACAATTTTTTTTTATTAATTTAAATTATCTTTGAGAAATTTACATACGGTATTTTGTAATTAACAATTATATGATTAGATTCCTTACCGTAACACATTAGTGAATTACAGGACTTGAGAATGACCGAGCGTGTAGCAATGCTATTGTTTACATGGCGTTGCTATGGTTCCTCAATTACAAGTCCCCAGTTCCCGGGTTCTAACCCGAGAGCTGGTAAAAGTGTCAATTGAATTTTCAGTTTATTATTAAAACAAAAATTATGAATTGATGGTAGGCCCAAATAACCTTATCTGTTGGTGATATTTAAAACACAATTAGTAAATTACATATTATGAAATATCAGACTACATTATCGCCATGATATATTTTATCATAGTAGGCTAAATATAAGAAAAATTTAAATGCTCCGTCGGGACACGAACCCATTAAAATTTCTGAAATTTGGTATCTATATATATAAAACAGTTCCGTTACTGACTGATTGATTGACTGACAGACAACGCCCAGGTCAAACCGCTGAAGATATAAACTTGAAATTTGGACAGTAGGTTCCTTTTGTGACGTAGGCACCCACTAAGAAAGAATTTTTCGAAATTCAACTCCTAAGGGGGTTAAATAGGGGATGAAAGTTTGTATGGAAATTCGTCATTTTTGAAGCTAGAAGCATGAAATTTTGCACAGAAGTTTCTTATATAACGTAGGTGAGCACTAAGAAATTTTTTTTTGAAAATTCAACCCCTAAAGGGGTTAAAAAGGGGATGAAAGTTTGCATGGAAGTTCTTTATTTTGAAGTTAGAAACATGACATTTTGCACAGGAGTTCCTTATATTACGTAGGTGAGCAATAAGAAAGGATTTTTCGAAATTCAACCCCCAAGGGGGTTAAATAGGGGATGAACGTTTGTATGGAAATTCGTCATTTTTGAAGTTAGAAGCATGAAATTTTGCACAGGAGTTCCTTATATAACGTAGATGAGTAGTAAGAAAGGATTTTTGAAAATTTATCCCTTAAAGGGGTTAAATAGGGGATGAAAGTTAGTATGGAAGTTTGTAATTTTTTAAGTTAGAAGCATGAAATTTTGCATTGGAGTTCCTTATATAACGTAGATGAGTAATAAAAAAGGATTTTTGAAAATTCATCCCTTAAAGGGGTTAAATAGGGGATGTAAGTTTGTATGGAAGTTCATAATTTTTGAAGTTAGAAGGATGAAATTTTGCACAGGAGTTCCTTATATAACGTAGGTGAGCAATAATGTATTAATAAAATTCGATCGGACGAGCGAAGCGAGTGAGTAATGTATTATTAATATTCGAGTGAACGAGCGAAACGAGTGAGTAATGTATAATTAATATTCAAACGAACGAGCGAAGCGAGTGTGTAATGTATTAATAAAATTCGAGCGAACGAGCGAAGCGAGTGAGTAATGTGTTAATGAAATCCGAGCGAACGAGCGAAGCGAGTGAGTTATGTATTATAAAATTCGAGCGAATAAACACCACCAGCCCGGCTTCGCTTCGCAGGAGGAGAATTTCTCGCGGGGGGATAATAAATCATAAATCGAAAAATACGTGGGCGAAGCCACGGGTAACGGCTAGTATGGTTATAAAATTGAATTCTAAACAACTTTTCTTATTTTGAAAAATAAAGATACTTTTCCTTGGTCATTTTTACAACTTTGCTTATAAAATACCCTGTAGAAGACCGAGTCAACTCATTTTTGGTAGACCTTAGTTTTACATTAAACAGGACTCGATCCCCAAATGCCATTCCTAAATTCGAATTTTTTTGTTCATTGCACCTCTTGTTACATCTATCCTTGAACACACTGTACATTTTTTTCATCTTAGAATTAGGAAAAATTTTTGAATAACAATACCTACGTCATGTAAGTTTTTATAAAAATGAAAGTTTACGTCATAAGCACTCTAACAATCACGTTTTCAAAATTTGTCATTTGGGAATTAATTAGGATGCTTTTCTAATTTTTTCGTCGGTAAATTTTATTCCCTTGTGGATATCTTGAACGTATAAAATTAAAACTGTCAATAATTTGACTTAATGAACTGTAGATTTAAATTACTTATTCTAAAATATCTTAATAAGAATTAATATTTATAGCTTATTTGGAAAGCATGGTTTATAAATATTAACATAATATTACTGTGAGCGTATTATGTATATCACTCTATTAATTAGTTATCCTCGTATGTATGTACAGAGTGCTCAAGAATATCAAAAATTATCTAAGTCTCATAACACTTGATAAAAAGCCAACTATATGCAAAGTAAGTGTAATTAGTATTTCAAAAAATTAGTCAAAACGCTATTAATTAAACATTGTTTTTATAACACAAATGAATTTTTAAATAGTAATTTTTAAGTTGTAAGAATTAGGTTTATTTCTATTTATTAATTGTAAATTATAGACGCATCGACAACTTAGGTCATTAGCGTCTTGATTACATTAAATAACAGCTCACTTAAAACTAAATGACATCACAAAACATGCATGAGCGCAGGCGGGATTCGAACTCACGACAGTCTGATCCAGAGGCCGCAACGCTGACCACTGGACCACACTGTCCTCGTAAGCATATTCTTGTGACGTCACATATTTGTATTCTTTGTGCAATAAAAGTACCTATAAATATATATGATAAGCGAAGAGTAGATATACATATATCCTAGATCAGACGCTAATGACCTCTGTTGTCGAGCGTCTATAATCCACAATTCATTCATATATCCTACAAGTAATAAACTAATAAATTTAAGTAGTCTGTTAACTGTCCTTTGGCACGCTAGCTAAACTTGGAGCCGTTGGGCATCCCGTATCAGCCATGTAAAAGAACAATTTAATAATTGTGCGTTCGTGATACATCAGTTCTTTATTTCAGCAAATAGTGTACGGACTTACGATTTTGGTAACTGCATATATCTGACATGGTATAAAATGTAGCATCTGTGCCCTGACTTTAAAACAGGCCTGCACTTCACCCATTTCAAAAGATGGCGCCACCATATTATGTAATTTAACCTAATCTTTCTCATAACATATTGAAAGTAGGCAGTTTGTGTGATCAGTAAGATTCTATATAGATGAATGAATGAATTGTGGATTATAGACGCTCGACAACAGAGGTCATTAGCGTCTGAAAAAGAAAAGAAAAGAAAATTAACAAAAAAAAAAGCAAAAATAATAAAATCAAAGCAAAATCAAAATTTGACACACAAAAAAATAAAATCGATTCTATATAGATGGTATTATAGGTATTAAACATTTTTGGGTTCATGCATAAAAAATTAATAAAAGTAGGTACGGGTTAAAAAGGGGAGTTGTGCAGGGGGAGTTCCCCAAAAACGTACGCGGGAATGTTGATGCGATTGCGTTTTTTGCAGGATGAAAAGGGGAGGATGCGGGAAGGAGTTCCCCAATAAACACACGGGGGGTGTTGGTTCTCCTTTATTCAAGAAAAAGTATTATAAGCGTTTAACAAAATTTAAAAAAATAATAAATTCTTAGGATGAGACAAACTGAGTTGGCTTATTGTTCGTTCCGCATCCTCTATATGCTAGTAGTCGAACTACTAAAAATATTAAAAAAATTATAGGTTAAAAATATTATATTTATAACGACGACAACGCCTCTAAAGGTTTAACGGCAACTTGAAGTGCAGGTCTCTTTTAAGATCGAAGTGAATGGTGATAAATGAAGATGTTCGCAAACACACTGTACTTAATAAAAAACAATGTAGCGTGTCTGAACATTGATCAGACAATAGTTGCGCCAATAGAAACACGCGCATTATATATCAAAACAGAAACGAATCGATGTGAGTAATTATCTTCACGAAGTAAATATAAAATCAATAAAACTAACTACGGTGATGATGTCGGTGTGCTTTGATAGAATTCGGATATAAAGTTTAGTGGCCTTTTAGTCCGAGCGCCCACCGTACAAAGGTTTACTGGATAACAGTAACACTACTAAAATTTGAAGTGAATTCAACGAACTTAATGAATGATTAATTTTTATTTATTGTAAATTATAGACGCGTCGACAACTTAGGTCATTAGCGTCTTTCAACTACACTAAATAACAACTAACTTAGAACTAAATAACATCACAAAACATCCATGAGCGCAGGTGGGATTCGAACCCACGGCAGTCCAGTCTAGAGGTTGCGGCGCCAAGCATGCTAACATCTAGGCTATACTGCCCTCACTAAAATTTGAAGTGAATTCAACGAACTTAATGAATGATGGATTTTTATTTATTGTAAATTATAGACGCGTCGACAACTTAGGTCATTAGCGTCTTGATTACAACAATTAACTTAAAAACTAAATGACATCGTCATCACAAAACATCCATGAGCGGAGGTGAGATTCGAACCCACGACAGTCTGATCCGGAGGCCGCGACGCTAACCACTGGACCACATTGTTCTCATGAATGATGGAAAACCTCAAATCGATGGCAGACTAATTAAATTTTTTTTTAAATCATTTCATCAAGAAGTTCGAGATACTGACATCAAAAAAAAAATGATTTTGAAAAAAATTGAAAATTTTTTCTCGAAAAAACAGTGCTCGGATATCAGAACAAACTACATCTATTAAAATCCCGAAAAAAAAGTTTGAACTGATTCAAATACTTCTCTATCACAGGAGAGCTAGTAGTCCAGTCACGAGAGCTTAAAAAGGTAGGTCCACCTTGCGTTTTGCGCAGCAAATGATTTTATTTTTTTGTGTCCTCAAGCATGTTTAGGAGATGTCAAATCCAAGTTTGCGACCTCTAAAACAGAGCGGTGTAGTTTTGGTGGGCGAAAAATCATGATTTTTTTGCACTTTTTTACGTTTTTTGCTTATAACATAAAAACGGCTTATCCTATCGAAAAAATGGTTCTATTCAAAATTAAAGAGCACAAAATTTACTTCAAAATGCACTAGTCAAATATGTTTTTGTTCCGATTTTACCGACTCTACAGAACTTAGAAAAACAAAAAAAAAAAATAAACTCTTTTTTTGTTTGAAGGCGCTAATCTCAGGAACTACCAGTCTGTTAAAGAAGCATAGTACTAAAAATGAGACCCTATACGAGTTTTTTAAAAATTCAATTCCAAAGAGTGAAAACGGGAGTGTAGGATTTATTGTAATAACAAAAAATCCTACATCCACGTTTTACTCCCTGTGGGATTGAATAAAAAAAAATAATCGAATAGCCTATAACCTTCCTTAATAAACGGGCTATCTAACAAAAAAAGTTTTTTTTCAAATCGGACTAGTAGTTCCTGAGATTAGCGCGTTCAAACAAAAAAAATAAACTCTTTTTTTGTTTGAACGCGCTAATCTCAGAAACTACAAGTCCGATTTAAAAAAAAAAAAATTTTGTTAGATAGCCCGTTTATTGAGGAAGGTTATAGGATATACGAGTTTATTTTAAATTTAACCCCGAAGGGGGTAAAAATTGGGAGTAAGATTTTTTGTAATAACAAAAAATCTTACACCCCCGTTTTTAACCCCCTTTGGGATTGAATTTAAAAAAAACTCAAATTGCCTAAAACCTTCCTAAATAAACGGGCTATCTAACAAAAAATTTTTTTTTTTAATCGGACTTGTTGTTCCTGAGATTAGCGCGTTCAAACAAAAAAAGAATTTTTTTTTTTGTTTGAACGCGCTTATCTCAGGAACTACCAGTCCCATTTGAAACATTTTTTTTTGTTAAATAGCCCGTTTATTAAGGAAGGTTATAGGCTATTCGAGTTTTTCAATAGTTAAAAGCTTGAAAAAATGCTTTTTTTTCATTTTGGTAAATTTTGGCAATTTTCTAAGTTCTGTAGAACCGGTAAAAATGGGAACATAAACATATTTGACTAGTGCATTTTGAAGTAAATTTTGAATAGGACCATTTTTTCGATAGAACCAGCCGTTTCCATATTATAAGCAAGAAATCGAAAAAAGTGCAAAAAAATCGTGGTTTTTAGCCCACCAAAACTTCCCCGCCCTGTTTTAGAGGTCGCAAACTTGGATTTGACATCTTCTAAACATGCTTGAGGACACAAAAAAATAAAATCATTTGCTGCACCAAACGCAAGGTGGACTTCCTCTCGTGACTGGACTATAGAGGTGAGAAGTAAAAATTTTTTTTTGTCATACCCACTACAAAATAGCTACTTTTCAAGCATGTATACCGACTTGTATTGAGTCATTTAACAGCTATAAACTAGCAAACACAAACTCTTAAATGACACCTCAAACATCGTTACAGCTTTGTTTTTTACAAAGTTATAATTTTGTCTGTTTCATAAAAAGTATTGCAGGCGTGCCGAAAGTATTTTCATAACATAGCCAGTACGGTAAGTAAACGGTTGCCATAGTAACTTATGTTTATTCGCTTTATCCGCCTGCTATTACATACTTATGACCTGCTATAAATGTAAAGATGGCGACGCAAATAAACTCTCAACATTTTTTGAAAATACTGAAAATGAAGTGAAAAGTAGGTATTTTGTAGTGGACGTATGGCAAAAAATATCATATTTCTCGTGCGTAATAGTATTATGACTTGTGTGAGTGTAAAAACTCGTCAGTAATAAAGCTCATTACACATCTACACCTTTTCCAATTGCATTTCAGAAAGCGTAATTTGTAATTTAGAGGTCGTCAATTGTATTTCAGAAAATAATTAAAATGAAATGTGCGTAATTTTTTTCCTACTAACAGACTTTTTTTATTTATGTTTTTGACCCTATAAGTTAAATTTACAAAGCTGATCTTCATGTTATTAGCTGCAGTGAAGCTTAAAGATATATATGTATAATTGTGCGATTTACCGTTTATCCATGTTGCGAAAACATTCAAATGACTAATCTGAAAATACAATTGACGCTTTCTGAAATTCAATTGACTAATCTGAAATACAATTGACACTTTCTGAAATGCAATTGACAAATCTGAAATACAATTGATACTTTCTGAAATTAAATTGATCTTTTCTGAAATACAATTGGAAAAGGTGTAGATATACAATCTACTATTTCAGTTTGATCTGATGCAGAAAGCATATAAGAATTTCTTTCGCGGAAAACTTTATAAACAAAAACAAAAAAAATTTATTGATTATAATAATTGCCCAATGAAGAGTCTAAATAGCACGGGTAAATTGTTACAGTTCGTCTAATAAACTCGGTATAATGGAACACAGCATCACGTGGTGCTCTTGTTGCTTTCTGTGATCAAACGCTATATGTCAAGAATATAATTCATATATCACAATGACCCTCTCTAAATATGTTTTCAATATTAGGTACATACAAATAGTTTATTATAATACAGTTTAGTATAAAAAAAGATTATAATAATATTATATAGTCTCTGTTTTAAATAGAAACAAAAAGGATCTGTAAGTAATAGGGGAAAGTTGGATTGGAAATATTCAATAAAACCACACTGCTAACTTCCCATTGGGTGCCCTTAGAGATTAGAGACCAGTCTACCGCAGAGAAACTGTTTGCAATACAAGTTAACATATTTTTTGAAGTGAAAACTTCTTTAGGCGCGCTTTGTCTGGGCTGTTAACAACAGTGATGTGAAACGCACCCGACGGTGAAAATCGGGACTACTCGGCTCAAACATAGATGACACCAAAAACTTAATACGAGTAAAAAGTAATTTGTAGTTCACAAGTGCGCTAACAGATGACACTAAAACTTAATATTATCGTTAAGGTATTACGAGTATATTCATTAAATTTAATTGTATAGGCCGATTTTAATATATTTATGATTAAACTGTGTGATAAAAAGATTATATATATATTTTAAAATTAGAAAATCTGAAGTTTTCACTTCTGTCGTGTGGTCATAAGCACACGCCCATTTTTTTTTGTTATTGCAATTGTGCGTCGAATGAAATTGGTCCGAAGTCGATGTCACTCTTTGTTCTCGAAATATGCGAAACAAGAAAGATTTTACAACAATTTTACAATAGTTTTTTTTTTAAACTAAAAACCGCTAATTGAAATTTCCTGCAAACCTAATAATAAATAATTCACAAAATAAATCTTAAATTTTTTTCAAATTTTAACACCCTGCATCTGGAAAACAGCCATTGCGAACCAATACTTATTATATGAAGGTTTTGTCTTAAAATCGATCATATATAGATTAATTCCTTAAAGTTTGTGCATATACTTAATTGACACCCTGTATATAAAATTAAAAAATTAAAAAGTATAGATATAAATAAATAAATATAAACTGCAACAATATGGAATATTAGTAAAAAAAAGAATTAATGATGCCGGCCGGGATAGAACCAGCGACCTTCTTCGTACAAATAAAGAGTGTTGACCAATTACTACGCAATTCCAATGGCTGTGTATCTATTTATTTAGGGTTATTACTTATTACTGGTAATTTGCGTCCATTGGCATAGCTAGCATTATCCTCTGGGAGGGGGGGGCGATCAACACGACCGAGATAATAAACCAATAGTTTACATTTCACAATCATATTATGATAGATATTTTTAGACATTAAATCGCACTTTTCTGGGGGGGGGCAGCGGGCTTTCTGGGGAGGCGTGCCCCCTCCCCAAGTACGTTAATATTCGCGTCACCATACTTCCGTTTAATCCCAGCATTTCATTCTTCAAATTTTTATTTTATTTATTGTAGATTATAGACGCGTCGACAGCTTAGGTCATTAGCGTCTTAAATACATTAAATAACAATTCTCTTAAAACTAAATGACATATATCACAAAACATCCATGAGCGGAGGTGGGATTCGAACCCACGACAGTATGTGATCCAAAGGCCGCTTCGCTAACCGTTACACCACATTGTCCTCACTCTTCAAACCGTCGAGGCAGTGCCGCCTACGAAGTTGTACTTCCAAAAAAAAAAAGGGTGTGGGTCTCGGGACCCCCGACAGTTGTGAAACATCAAAGAAAACGTTATTGAATTGGTGGTATTCTTTATCGTAGTAGTATATATTTTTTCGAAAGCAGCAACTAACTGTTATGCTGACGTAATCCTATATACTGCACTGTAACACCGCGTGTGTCTCAGTGCACGCCTGAGCCAAGAGAGAGAGAGAGAGAGAGAGAGAGAGTGCCGCAGTGGTGGAGAGAACAACAGCGAAGGAGCGGACCAAACTTTTCGTTGCATATTTCCCCTCACCCGGCTGTTCACAGCCCGACATAAGATGTTTCACATCAAAAATCGGTAGGTCCATATAATCCTGATCTTAAAATACGCTAATGTCATCATTACCCGTCGGACGAACCGTGGCAGGAGAGCGTCGCAGTCGTTGGTTCGCGGTGTGTCTCTGAAGAAGAGATCGAAGAAGAGGAAAGGTAAATAAATGAGCCGGCCGGCGGTGGCTAGGTACAGCTCGGGGCCCCCCGACGGGGCGTATTGGAGTACCCCGCCGCGGTCTCCGCTCCGCAGACTCATTTCCAATCACCACATGAGACTACCTACGCTTGTTTTCATTTTTTTCCACGTGAAATATCGTTTTTATGACACTTTGTGTAAAGAACCAGGCGACTGTTTTAAATAAACTACAAGACTGCTTGACCACAGGTCGGTGGAAGATGAATTGTTCTTCACTATTATTATTATTATTATCAGCATCGTTTTTTGATTGCCTTTTATTTTGCCGTCATTGTTTTTATTAGTATATAATAGATCGTGTTTCTATTCTTCAATGGGATTTAATCATCATTTTTTATGTAACTAAAGATAATTAATTAATGTGTCTTGTATTCAATATGTGATTCGAATGATTGATAAAAGATCGACTGACAATATTTGATTGGATATCGGCTCGATAAAAAAAAGACAGATGATGAATTTGTTAAGGCTTAACTACCACAGCTGTGTGCAAAGAGCGAATTTTTTTAGTCAGTAAATATTGACTAAGATAATTTAAAATCAAAAAAGGCAGTTGCTGAATTTGTTGAAATAAATTAAATAAAAATTTTAAAAGACCCTCGACGCAAAAAAGCAAACCTTTAAAAAGTGAGAAAATAATTAATATCTACTCAATCTGGCCTGATGCAACGTCTATTTCTTCGTTTAGATTTAATATTTAATCCATAAATGCGCCGGGGACCGCTGAGACACTAGTATTTTTGTCGTTGTCCCCGACGTAATTATGATTTAAATATTTCACCTATAAACGAAGAAATAGTGATATTTTTGTCGTTGTCCCCGACGTATTTATGATTTAAATATTCACCTAAACGAAGAAATAGACCGTGCATCGGGCCAGATACATAGTAGATATTAATTATTTTTCACTTTTTAAAGGTTTGCTTTTTTGCGTCCGGGGTTTTTTTAAATTTTTAAATTAATTTTTATTTCATACTTTTTAAACTAACTAAACAAAAACAGAATAATTGAGCTCAAACTCGAAGTTTCTAGCTGTAATTACTGGCCGAGATTTCTATACAAACTGTGATGAGAGCTGAAGCTCTTGAAAACGGCTTAACCGATTTCAATCAAACATGGCTAAGAACTATCTCGCAAATACCAGCTTTAAAACAAACAAAACCGCATTGAAATCGGTCCATCCGTTCGCCACAGACAGACACACAGACAGAAAAAGGCTTCAAACTTGTAACACCCCTCTTTTTTCGTCGCGGGATTTAAAAACTAAAAATCGAATTATTTTCATCGATATTTGAAAATCGGTTTATTTAAAATTAATTACCTAGTTATACTGAGTTTTAAAATTTCTTACTGAAAAAATCGGATCTGTTTAGTTAATTTTACCATAAAACGATTAAAAACTGATTATTTTCTCTGCGAAGTTCTGTTTTTCGAAACATTTCACAATGTTTATTCGTAGTTTAAATAATTGAAGTTTATACAACTAGTACAATTATTAAGTAAAGGGTGTCTTAGCAAGAACTTGAATTTTGAATCGCGCGCCATTTTCGACTGTTAATTTTTGAGTCAGCCATATTTGGTATTTGTTTAATTAAAACATTGACATTTTCGAAAATGGTGCGTTACAGGTTAGAAGAACGTTTGTTAATAGTCAAAACCCATTACAAAGCAATTGTACGCCAAATTCGTGAAATCCAGCAGGAGGTAGTGATGACATTTACACATGAAACAAAATATCGGTTAAATGGCCACCGTTGTTCTGTTGGCAGGTATACACTCTTTTGACAAAATTTTGCAGTAGATTTTGCAGTAAGGGCTGCTGGATTTGACGAATTTGACGTGAAATTTCTTCTTTGAGTTCCTCAGTTGTCTCAGAGTGGTTCGCATAGATCTTACTTTTCAAAGAACCCCAGAGAAAATAGTCCAAACAAGTTAAATCGCAACTTCTTGACGGCCAGTTTTGGTCTCCTAAGCGAGAGATGACACGACCTGAAAACTTGGTTTGTAACTATTCACTATTAACAAACGTTCTTCCAAGCTATAACGCACTATTTTCGTAAATGTCAATGTTTTAATTAAACAAACACAAAATATGGCTGACTCAACAATTGACAGTCGAAAATGGCGCGCAATTCGAAATTCAAGTTCTTGCTGAGACACCCTTTATATTATTTTAAGCAGCCGACTAGAGACACGAAATGTTGTACATTTCATATACGTGTTGCATAAACGTGTTAATAATTGTAATCGTTGATCTCTATAAATAACAGCAAATGTGAAAAATTTTAAGTAAATAAGTGAAATAAGGAATAACCTATAGATATTAATTATGATAGCACTAATAAAAAAATTGTATAGGCAGACATTTTATTTCCATGTTTGCGATTAGTTATTTCAATTTCTTCTCCATTTTTCTAGAATTCAGTTTTATGTCACTTCAAAAAGAATATACGGACTTGAAATTGTAAATTAAATATTTAATCACACCGAATTGTGTAGCAGTATTCAAATTAGAAGAGGCTAAGGTGTGACTTCATTTGAACAAAAAAGCAACAGCTGATTGTTTAAACACAGAATATTAACGGCAGACACTAGCAGAATAATTAAGGACGAGTAGTGCATTTTAATAATCACTTTTTTAGGGTTCCGTACTTCCGAACGGAACCCTATTACTGAGCCTACGATGTCCGTCCGTCCGTCCGCCCGTTCGTCCAGCTGTCTGTCACAAGACTCTATCTCACAAACGGTATATTGTTAAGGATGATAAATCCGCCGATTGAACTATCTTATTTTTATTGTAGATTATAGACGCGTCGACGACTTAGGTCATTAGCATCTTGATTACATCAAATAACATATCACTTAAAACTAAATGACATCATAAAACATCCATGAGCGAGATGGGATTCGAATTCACACGAAAGCTTGCTCCAAAAACCAGCACGCTAACCGTTACACCAATCTGTCCTCGATTGAACTATCGAATGGTATAATGACAACGCTCGTTTTTACATACTGTCACAATTCGTCAATAATAAACCCCATTACGCATCTAGATATACAATCTACTATTAAATGGACCGATTTTCAAATATCGATGAAAATAAATCGATTTTTACTTTTCACTAAGTTGTACAAATTTAGCGTCTGCCTTTTTTGTGAAACATTTGATTTTAAATTAGCTTAGTCAATATTTATACTGAATGAAAAAATTCGCTCTTTGAACACCGCCTGGTATACAGGGTGGTGAACGTAACTGCTGCACATAAGGATTTAACCCGTAAAATCAATCTTCCTGCTTCCCTAATTATTTTAGGAAAAATATCTTCAAATAATAGTTTTAGAACATAAAATTCTGCATCTAAATCATTAACCAAAATTAATTTTGCATGCTTTTAACGGCAGAAATTTGACAAGAAAATGTCAAAGTTACCTCAAAAACAGATAGCGATAGCCATGGAACTTGAACAAAATGATTAGAAATTATTCTGACAGCTAAAACGTCATCATTTTGTTCAAGTTTCATGGCTATCGCTATCTGTTTTTGAGGTAATTTTTGACATTTTCATATCAAATTTCTGCCGTTACAAAGCATGCAAAATTAATTTTGTTTAATGATTTAGATGCAGAATTTTATGTTCTAAAACTATTATGTGAAGATATTTTTCCTAAAATAATTAGGGAAGCAGGGAATCGCGAAAGTTTGATTTTACGAGTTAAATCCCTATGTTCAGCCAGTTACGTTCACCACCCTGTATAGCTAAGACTTAACAAATTCATCATCTGTATATTTCTTAAAATGTAACCCCACTTTTTCATGTGTAAACATCTAGACTGTTTAAACTCATAATCCTTCCTTTTCCGCAGTCAAGTAAAATTTAAAACTGATAGTACTAATAGTCCAGACGAGGCCAGAGGGCAGTATAGCCTAGTGATTAGCGTGCTTAGTGCCGCAACCTCTGGACTGGAATGCCGTGGGTTCGAATCCCACCTGCGCTCATGGATGTTTTGTGATGTTATTTAGTTTTAAGATAGTTGTTATTTAGTATGTAGGTAGTTGAAAGACTCTAATAACCTGAGATGTCGACGCGTCTATAATCTACAATAAATAAAATAAACAGACGAGGCCAGGCTTTTAACCTCTTCCAATTTTGATACTGCCACACGTCCTATGTAGCGTGTTTGCATAATAAAACAAGGAAAAATTCCCTAGTGTGCTTTCCAAATACTAAATAGAAAACAAAACAAACACACAACGACTAAAAAGAGAGCTGATAGGAGTATGCGAGCGATAGAGATGTGAGATACTTTCATTTGTTTTACGTTTTGACCAATAACAAGAGGCCAATTTATCACACGATATGTAAGGTACGTTGAAAGGTGCGTCTCCACCCCCGTAGTGGGTGACAAGACAGGTGACCGGAAGTAAGAGAGCCATACTATGTGCCTATGGCGTGTGTAAAGTACGATATTGTCTACAAGTAATGCCATGTCCGGGTGACGCATTGCGGAGGTCGCATGAACTACATACATAATACACCGCGACGACAGCCGATTCGATTCAACTTGTCATTTTATTCAGAACTAACTCAAATAATCGTTCTTGAATTGTGGATTATAGACGCTCGACAACAGAGGTCATTAGCGTTTATATAATCGTTCTTAGGACAAAATGAATCTCCCTCCCGAAAGTTATACTCCTTAATTGAATAGGAAAATGTTACGAAGTTTTTCGAAATATATTTATTTATTTATTGTAAATTAGAGACGCGTCGACAAATTAGGTTATTAGCGTCTTGATTACATTAAATAACATAAACTAAATGACATCACGAAACATCCATAAACGGAGGCGGGATTCGAACCCACGACAGTCTCATCCAGAGGCCGCGACGCTAACTACTGGACCACATTGTCCTCTCGAAATATATTTAGACAATATTTTAGAGTTATTTTATTCAGAACTAACTCAAATAATCGTTCTTGAATTGTGGATTATAGACGCTCGACAACAGAGGTCATTAGCGTTTATATAATCGTTCTTAGGACAAAATGAATCTCCCTCCCGAAAGTTATACTCCTTAATTGAATAGGAAAATGTTACGAAGTTTTTCGAAATATATTTATTTATTTATTGTAAATTAGAGACGCGTCGACAAATTAGGTTATTAGCGTCTTGATTACATTAAATAACAAACTAAATGACATCACGAAACATCCATAAACGGAGGCGGGATTCGAACCCACGACAGTCTCATCCAGAGGCCGCGACGCTAACCACTGGACCACATTGTCCTCTCGAAATATATTTAGACAATATTTTAGAGTTATTTTAATTTTTTGTGATTTTTACAAAAGTAATTTTAATTATAAAATTTTACATAAAAACCATAATTACTTTGACAACTTCTAGTCCAAACTCCTACCGTACAAAAGTCTATACTGAACAACACTACTAAAATTTTATTAGAGAATTTAATAGATAACATTATGGAGGACATCAAATCGGTATAGCAGACTAATGCTCCGTTGCGCAAAGCACTGTCAGAAAATCTGATTTGACAATGGCCTTAGATTGTGACCACACATATTTCTCCATAAGAAAAGCATTGTAGAATTTTAAACCGATCCTGATCGAAACATAATTAATCGAATGAAATGATATTGTTACGGATCACCCTGTATATAAACGGCAGGCAAGAGTTCTGAGAAACGGGTCTGCTTACTGAACAACTGCTATCTGTGCGAAAGTTCTAGAGAAAGCGAGAACGCACTAGGCTTATGGCACGCAGCATATATAAACAGCAGTCAACGGTGAGTCAGGCATTCAAGCCTACGGCGAATCAGTCAATGGAGAATACTGAGCGACAAGTGAATATAAATATTTGAAACATAAATAACTAGAAATAAATAGTCCTAGTATATATAGTTAATTGTTACGAGTTATTGTATATAGTTGTTTGTTAGTGTATTTGCCATATGGCACATACACTATTGGCGTCGGTCGGATGGCGGGACCTAGGGGTCGGACCAAAATTTCTCGACGTTTCATAGCCTCCTGAACACTTTGGCACCATTTTTGGAAATGTCTGTTTATATATGTATATATATATATATTTATATATTTATATATATATATATATATATATATATATATATGTGTACGGGCTATAACTTTCGAAAGAGTTAATTGATTTTGACGAAATTAGGTAGGCACGTTGCAATCCATCACCGCACGAAGCCTATTTAAAATGGGCCCAATCGGACCATTTTAAGGGTGGTTTTTAGGGGTTGAAAAATGTTTTTGGGCCCAAAAATACCGAAAAAATTCTCAGAATTGTTTCAAAATTGAAATTTAACCCTTTAGTGAAGATTGAAATGTGCTGCTAAAATTTTAATAAAATCGCCCCGACAGGTCCGGACTTACAAATTTTATGAAAACACTAGTTTGCGGGTAGTGATTTACTTACTGAAGGGTGCATTTAATTTGGTACAGAGGTTGCATTGATATTGAAATTAAGAAAAAAAATATTATTTTAAGGGATGTATTAAGGGGTTAAATTTTTTATTTTGTCCAAAAACAAACTTATGTTCACATAATAACAGCACAATGCCTGTATTAGCAAATACACTATATTGTCGGCAGGGTTTTGGCACTGCGACCCGAGTTTTTTTGCTTTGTAATTACTGTTTAGTTATAGTTTATTATTGTGTTTTTAATTATTGTAAATA
>JBDIXK010000115.1:0-20571 GCA_039654895.1 Mongoloraphidia duomilia
CCGTTAAATGAGGTTCAATATTAAAACATTATTGAACCTCATTTAACGGTGCAGAAATGCTTCAAAGTTGAATTTCTAAGTGTAAATCGATTGGAAAACACAAAATAAAGCCGATTTAAAAAAAACAAAATTTTTTGCAAGTCAAATAAAAATATTAATTTTAAAAATGATTTTTTAAAATTTTTAAATTATTAATATTTTCATAAAATTTTTAACATGATTTTTTTAACGTTTTAGGATTTTTTAAGTCTTTAAAAATTTTAAAATTTTAAAATTTATTTTTAAAAATTCATAAAAATTATAAAAAATTTTAAAAATTTTAAATGATTTTCTCGACGTTTCAGGATGTTTTAAGACTTTTAAAATTTTTAAATTTTTAAAAATTTTTTTTAAAAATTTAAAAATTTTAAAAGACTTAAAACATCCTAAAACGTCGAGAAAATCATTTAAAAAATTTTAAAATTTTTTATAATTTTTATGAATTTTTAAGACTTCGAAAAATTTAAAAAAAAATTTTAAAAATTTTAAAAGTCTTAAAACATCCTGAAACGTTGAGAAAATCATGTAAAAATCTTTTAAAATTTTTAATAATTTTTATGAATTTTTGAAAACTTAGAAAAAATTTTAAAAAAAATTTTAAAAATTTTAAAATTTTAAAAGCCTTAAAACATCCTAAAACATAAAAAAAATCATGTTAGAAATTTTAAAATTTTTAATATTTTAAAAATTTTAAAAAATCATTTTTAAAATCATTATTTTTATTTGACTTGCAAAAAATTTTGTTTTTAATAAATCGGCTTTATTTTGCGTTTTCCAATTGATTTACACTTAGAAATTCAACTTTGAAGCATTTTTGCACCGTTAAATGAGGTTCAATATTAAAACATTATTGAACCTCATTTAACGGTGCAGAAATGCTTCAAAGTTGAATTTCTAAGTGTAAATCGATTGGAAAACACAAAATAAAGCCGATTTAAAAAAAACAAAATTTTTTGCAAGTCAAATAAAAATATTAATTTTAAAAATGATTTTTTAAAATTTTTAAATTATTAATATTTTCATAAAATTTTTAACATGATTTTTTTAACGTTTTAGGATTTTTTAAGTCTTTAAAAATTTTAAAATTTTAAAAATTATTTTTAAAAATTCATAAAAATTATAAAAAATTTTAAAAATTTTTAAATGATTTTCTCGACGTTTCAGGATGTTTTAAGACTTTTAAAATTTTTAAATTTTTAAAAATTTTTTTTAAAAATTTTAAAATTTTAAAAGTCTTAAAACATCCTAAAACGTCGAGAAAATCATTTAAAAAATTTTAAAATTTTTTATAATTTTTATGAATTTTTAAGACTTAGAAAAATTTAAAAAAATTTTAAAAATTTTAAAAGTCTTAAAACATCCTGAAACGTTGAGAAAATCATGTAAAAATCTTTTAAAATTTTTAATAATTTTTATGAATTTTTGAAAACTTAGAAAAAATTTTAAAAAAAATTTTAAAAATTTTAAAATTTTAAAAGCCTTAAAACATCCTAAAACGTAAAAAAAATCATGTTAGAAATTTTAAAATTTTTAATATTTTAAAAATTTTAAAAAATCATTTTTAAAATCATTATTTTTATTTGACTTGCAAAAAATTTGGTTTTTAATAAATCGGCTTTATTTTGCGTTTTCCAATCGATTTACACTTAGAAATTCAACTTTGAAGCATTTTTGCACCGTTAAATGAGGTTCAATAATAAAACATTATTGAACCTCATTTAACGGTGCAGAAATGCTTCAAAGTTGAATTTCTAAGTGTAAATCGATTGGAAAACACAAAATAAAGCCGATTTAAAAAAAACAAAATTTTTTGCAAGTCAAATAAAAATATTAATTTTAAAAATGATTTTTAAAAATTTTTAAATTATTAATATTTTTATAAAATTTTTAACATGATTTTTTTAACGTTTTAGGATTTTTTAAGTCTTTAAAAATTTTAAAATTTTAAAAATTATTTTTAAAAATTCATAAAAATTTAAAAAAATTTAAAAAATTTTTAAATGATTTTCTCGACGTTTCAGGATGTTTTAAGACTTTTAAAATTTTAAAATTTTTAAAAATTTTTTTTAAAAATTTTAAAATTTTAAAAGTCTTAAAACATCCTAAAACGTCGAGAAAATCATTTTAAAAATTTTAAAAATTTTTATAATTTTTATGAATTTTTAAGACTTAGAAAAATTTGAAAAAAAATTTTAAAAATTTTAAAAGTCTTAAAACATCCTGAAACGTTGAGAAAATCATGTAAAAATCTTTTAAAATTTTTAATAATTTTTATGAATTTTTGAAAACTTAGAAAAATTTTTAAAAAAAATTTTAAAAATTTTAAAATTTTAAGCCTTAAAACATCATAAAACGTAAAAAAAATCATGTTAGAAATTTTTAAATTTTTAATATTTTAAAAATTTTAAAAATTCATTTTTAAAATCATTATTTTTATTTGACTTGCAAAAAATTTTGTTTTTAATAAATCGGCTTTATTTTGCGTTTTCCAATCGATTTACACTTAGAAATTCAACTTTGAAGCATTTTTGCACCGTTAAATGAGGTTCAATAATAAAACATTATTGAACCTCATTTAACGGTGCAGAAATGCTTCAAAGTTGAATTTCTAAGTGTAAATCGATTGGAAAACACAAAATAAAGCCGATTTAAAAAAAACAAAATTTTTTGCAAGTCAAATAAAAATATTAATTTTAAAAATGATTTTTAAAAATTTTTAAATTATTAATATTTTTATAAAATTTTTAACATGATTTTTTTAACGTTTTAGGATTTTTTAAGTCTTTAAAAATTTTAAAATTTTAAAAATTATTTTTAAAAATTCATAAAAATTATAAAAAATTTTAAAAATTTTTAAATGATTTTCTCGACGTTTCAGGATGTTTTAAGACTTTTAAAATTTTAAAATTTTTAAAATTTTTTTTAAAAATTTTAAAAGTCTTAAAACATCCTAAAACGTCGAGAAAATCATTTAAAAAATTTTAAAAATTTTTATAATTTTTATGAATTTTTAAGACTTAGAAAAATTTAAAAAAAAATTTTAAAAATTTTAAAAGTCTTAAAACATCCTGAAACGTTGAGAAAATCATGTAAAAATCTTTTAAAATTTTTAATAATTTTTATGAATTTTTGAAAACTTAGAAAAATTTTTGAAAAAAATTTTAAAAATTTTAAAATTTTAAAAGCCTTAAAACATCCTAAAACGTAAAAAAAATCATGTTAGAAATTTTAAAATTTTTAATATTTTAAAAATTTTAAAAAATCATTTTTAAAATCATTATTTTTATTTGACTTGCAAAAAGTTTTGTTTTTAATAAATCGGCTTTATTTTGCGTTTTCCAATCGATTTACACTTAGAAATTCAACTTTGAAGCATTTTTGCACCGTTAAATGAGGTTCAATAATAAAACATTATTGAACCTCATTTAACGGTGCAGAAATGCTTCAAAGTTGAATTTCTAAGTGTAAATCGATTGGAAAACACAAAATAAAGCCGATTTAAAAAAAACAAAATTTTTTGCAAGTCAAATAAAAATATTAATTTTAAAAATGATTTTTAAAAATTTTTAAATTATTAATATTGTTATAAAATTTTTAACATGATTTTTTTAACGTTTTAGGATTTTTTAAGTCTTTAAAAATTTTAAAATTTTAAAAATTATTTTTAAAAATTCATAAAAATTATAAAAAATTTTAAAAATTTTAAAATGATTTTCTCGACGTTTCAGGATGTTTTAAGACTTTTAAAATTTTAAAATTTTTAAAAATTTTTTTTAAAAATTTTAAAAGTCTTAAAACATCCTAAAACGTCGAGAAAATCATTTAAAAAATTTTAAAAATTTTTATAATTTTTATGAATTTTTAAGACAGAAAAATTTAAAAAAAAATTTTAAAAATTTTAAAAGTCTTAAAACATCCTGAAACGTTGAGAAAATCATGTAAAAATCTTTTAAAATTTTTAATAATTTT
The DNA here is from genome assembly GCA_039654895.1 of Mongoloraphidia duomilia. NCBI lineage: Eukaryota > Metazoa > Arthropoda > Insecta > Raphidioptera > Raphidiidae > Mongoloraphidia > Mongoloraphidia duomilia. The sequence goes on from JBDIXK010000115.1 coordinate 4,009, forward strand.
TATGAATTTTTGAAAACTTAGAAAAATTTTTAAAAAAAATTTTAAAAATTTAAAAATTTTAAGCCTTAAAACATCCTAAAACGTAAAAAAAATCATGTTAGAAATTTTTAAATTTTTAATATTTTAAAAATTTTAAAAATTCATTTTTAAAATCATTATTTTTATTTGACTTGCAAAAAATTTTGTTTTTAATAAATCGGCTTTATTTTGCGTTTTCCAATCGATTTACACTTAGAAATTCAACTTTGAAGCATTTTTGCACCGTTAAATGAGGTTCAATATTAAAACATTATTGAACCTCATTTAACGGTGCAGAAATGCTTCAAAGTTGAATTTCTAAGTGTAAATCGATTGGAAAACACAAAATAAAGCTGATTTAAAAAAAACAAAATTTTTTGCAAGTCAAATAAAAATATTAATTTTAAAAATGATTTTTTAAAATTTTTAAATTATTAATATTTTCATAAAATTTTTAACATGATTTTTTTAACGTTTTAGGATTTTTTAAGTCTTTAAAAATTTTAAAATTTTAAAAATTATTTTTAAAAATTCATAAAAATTATAAAAAATTTTAAAAATTTTTAAATGATTTTCTCGACGTTTCAGGATGTTTTAAGACTTTTAAAATTTTAAAATTTTTAAAAATTTTTTTTAAAAATTTTAAAATTTTAAAAGTCTTAAAACATCCTAAAACGTCGAGAAAATCATTTAAAAAATTTTAAAATTTTTTATAATTTTTATGAATTTTTAAGACAGAAAAATTTGAAAAAAAATTTTAAAAATTTTAAAAGTCTTAAAACATCCTGAAACGTTGAGAAAATCATGTAAAAATCTTTTAAAATTTTTAATAATTTTTATGAATTTTTGAAAACTTAGAAAAATTTTTAAAAAAAATTTTAAAAATTTTAAAATTTTAAAAGCCTTAAAACATCCTAAAACGTAAAAAAAATCATGTTAGAAATTTTAAAATTTTTAATATTTTAAAAATTTTAAAAAATCATATTTAAAATCATTATTTTTATTTGACTTGCAAAAAATTTTGTTTTTAATAAATCGGCTTTATTTTGCGTTTTCCAATTGATTTACACTTAGAAATTCAACTTTGAAGCATTTTTGCACCGTTAAATGAGGTTCAATAATAAAACATTATTGAACCTCATTTAACGGTGCAGAAATGCTTCAAAGTTGAATTTCTAAGTGTAAATCGATTGGAAAACACAAAATAAAGCCGATTTAAAAAAAACAAAATTTTTTGCAAGTCAAATAAAAATATTAATTTTAAAAATGATTTTTAAAAATTTTTAAATTATTAATATTTTTATAAAATTTTTAACATGATTTTTTTAACGTTTTAGGATTTTTTAAGTCTTTAAAAATTTTAAAATTTTAAAAATTATTTTTAAAAATTCATAAAAATTATAAAAAATTTTAAAAATTTATAAATTATTTTCTCGACGTTTCAGGATGTTTTAAGACTTTTAAAATTTTAAAATTTTTAAAAATTTTTTTTAAAAATTTTAAAATTTTAAAAGTCTTAAAACATCCTAAAACGTCGAGAAAATCATTTAAAAAATTTTAAAATTTTTTATAATTTTTATGAATTTTTAAGACTTAGAAAAATTTGAAAAAAAATTTTAAAAATTTTAAAAGTCTTAAAACATCCTGAAACGTTGAGAAAATCATGTAAAAATCTTTTAAAATTTTTAATAATTTTTATGAATTTTTGAAAACTTAGAAAAATTTTTAAAAAAAATTTTAAAAATTTTAAAATTTTAAGCCTTAAAACATCTAAAAACGTAAAAAAAATCATGTTAGAAATTTTTAAATTTTTAATATTTTAAAAATTTTAAAAAATCATTTTTCAAATCATTATTTTTATTTGACTTGCAAAAAATTTTGTTTTTAATAAATCGGCTTTATTTTGCGTTTTCCAATCGATTTACACTTAGAAATTCAACTTTGAAGCATTTTTGCACCGTTAAATGAGGTTCAATAATAAAACATTATTGAACCTCATTTAACGCTGCAGAAATGCTTCAAAGTTGAATTTCTAAGTGTAAATCGATTGGAAAACACAAAATAAAGCCGATTTAAAAAAAACAAAATTTTTTGCAAGTCAAATAAAAATATTAATTTTAAAATTTATATTAGAAATCGTGTCCATCGTGATTATAATAAAATTAAGCAAAATCGCAGGATAGTGGACAAAATAATTTGATTTATTAAATTAAATGTACGACGTTTCGTCTATAGATTTAGACTTTTTCAAGTACAATATTAAAAATAACAATATTTATGAAAATTAATATTAATTACTAACCATAGCAATTAACATAAGATAGGGTACATAAGACAAAAACATGGTAACATGGTAACAAATTATGTTGACTATAAATTTTAACAATCAAATAATAATAATACAAAAATTAGTATAATTTCATAATATAATTGTACTGACTACTTAAATTTTGAGTGTCTGTTCTATAATTGATTGAATTGTTTTTTCTAATAAAACACATTTCACTGATATTGCGTTTCTTCCAATTTGACTCTTTATCTAATATTTGAACTTCATTGAAAAGAAATTTATGCCCAGTGTCGAAATGATGAGATGACAACGCCGTTTTATTATCACTTAATAAGTTTATGTTTCTACAGTCCATTTTGTGCTGATAAATTCTATTTTTTAATAACTGTTTAGTTTGTCCCACATAACACTTATTACATTCACAAGGTATTTTATAAATAATATTAGATTGATGTGAGATAGGCGTCTTATCTTTAAGTCTTGTGAATAACCTATCCAATTTATTTAAGTTATAAAACACCAACTTAATATTTGTGTTCGAAAATAATCTGTTGATCTTATAAGACAAGTTCTTCACAAATGGAAATCTAACATAAATCTTGGTAGACTTAGATCTTTCATCCACAGTATCCGATGTGTTATTTAGGTGATTTTGGTCCTCTATAAACCTATTAACGCATTGATGTATAAAGTTGACAGGGTAATTATTAGCTTTTAAGATATTTTCAACTTTCTTAAAATTGTCCTTATGGTAGTCTTGGTGACTTAATTTTGTTACCCTGTGCCGCGGAAACTATTCGCGACAACTAAAATATCTAAACTCCTGTTTAGAAATTGAGCGCTCTATACATTATTCAGTCTGTGGTTGTCATCTATTTGAGATAACCCTCCTTGTCAATAATAATTATTTCACTACGTTATGAATAACGACGTTCGATTCGGAGCTATTCATAGCGCGGTGTGTACGGCTATCAACGCAACAGATGAGTGGCCGGCACTTTCTCGCGATATGCTGAAATGTCAAGGTATTTCAGTTTTCGACGGAGTCAAATATCGAAATACTGAAATACGGTTTTATAAATAACTATTTCATCGCAGTGACCCTCCGAGATTTGGTTATTCTTTCTACTTCTCAAAGATAAGTAAACACTTAAAATTAATAAAATTTAGTAATAATTGCATGATAAATAGATATAGGTTGATAGCATTAGTATCATATGGATGCGTAATTAAGATGGCGCATAAAAAATTATCAATATTAAAATCAAATATCGATTAAAATCTTGAAATCAATATTTAAATCAAATATATATTAAAATCTTAAAAATAATATTAAGAATTAAATTACGATCACGAATATATACTTAAAATTGATTAATCCATTAAGGATTGATAGATAATAACAAGTTTGGGAAAACGAATACGCCACATGTCTGTGAAAGATAATACGATAAATAATTAATCTCCGATTATTGGTGACATCATATATGTTTTTTTTTATTTTTAAATTTCATATCTAAATTAATATCAACGACGATTTTTCTCTTTACATTCACTTCAAGTTATCGTAAAAATTATATATTTTTGGTAAACTTTATAGATGCCTCATGGATAGTACAATGTGATTTTTATGATAATATTACTTTACTTTAATCTTTCTTTTCGACAATTTGTTTCCATTACGTTTTATAGACAAAGACTGTAGCTCCGGCGTTTCAAATCCATTTACCTAACACTAATAACTAACTGTCATAGGAAATATCCCACTAATAGTTTAACATTATTTGGAAGATCAAATAAATGAATTTGATTTTTACCTTCGGGTCCTATTAACTACTAATCTACTCTTGTTCCTTAGAAGTTATTTCTGACTAGGACAAAAATATCGACTACATCTATTGGACTTTAACTTTATATATATTAATTTATCTTTCTATTTGACAAACATAGCTTCTTCTACTCTATAAAACGCGACATTAATCTTAATACTGACGTACTCACGACCTATCTGACTGATATTATTAGTTTTTTTCATTATTTCAATTTCATTAAGAATATTTTTCTTCTAGCTTCTTAACTTTTATTAATTAGTCTTCAACTTTTGATATTGTTTCGATTGTACTTTCCATTGAGAAGTCGTTTTCTTATAAGTTTCTACAGATGTTATTTAGATATGCTGTGATTGTGTCTTAGATAGCTATCTATGTGTTTCGTAAATATTTTAACATGTTGTTATAAAGAAAAGGAAAATATAAAATTGTTAATAAGTTGTTTAAAAATTTGTTAAAAGGTTGTTCTTGTGGTATACATTCTCATAGGAAATAAAATCAATATTTACATTTAAAGTCTTATTTCATTCGTCATTATAACGACAAATTATCCCTGGATTAACGAAATTCTAGTTTCAACGAAATACTAAAATTTATATTATTCAAAAGGAGCATCAAATTGCAATTCGCCGCTTTTAAAAGGACCTCACATCGTAAGATCCTACTAATTAATTTCGTATTAGACTAATATACGTCTAATAAATTTATTTGTGTTTGGAAGTTAGACCCATTTTTCGTTTGCTGTTAAATTCAGTTGTTGTGAAATTATTCATTTTTAATATAATAAACGCAACTGACAGCATAACAAATATTCCATCACATAAAATGGCGACCGTGACAGGACACGATTGAGAGTTACGTTGTATAATTCGCATTAACAACAATCCTTTTACAGACTCGAAACCTGATTTGACCCCTATTAATCTTTGAAATATTTAAGTAAAATAATTCTCACACAATGTTAAGGACACCTCCCCCGACCGAGAGACCAAACTCTAATACTTCGAGTATTGGCGATGATATTAATTTGAACCATTCTAGAAATATTTTAGGAAATACTACCGACACTCTTGGACGTCTCGATTGTAGTAGATTGTATCGATTGAACGATGATGGCCGTCTGCTCGCTGTAAACACCAGCGAAGATCTTCGAGGGATTATTGACGAACAGACACACATCGGTGCGGCTACAAATGCATCGAGGCCCACTACGACATTTTCTTCTAATGCAAATTGGTCTACTTGTGGTCAAAACACAAGTTTACATAACATCAACTCAGCACAGACATCAAATATTCCTAATGTATCGTATACGACATCACGAAACCAACATGTGACATTCGTAGACAATCTCGGTATGCGCATGACTTCAGAGAGGCAGCTTCCGGATACTAATCATCCTGCTGGTAATTACAATGGAAGGAGAACAGGTATGCCTTGTAACTATCCTAACGAATACGGTTTTTATAACCCGAATGCAAATTTTAGTGGTTCAGATCAACAACAGATTAATTTTGGTAACTTTTCAACCCCTATTAAAACAAGTCAAATACAAATAAAGCTCCCTAAGTACTCAGGAGACATGTCGGAAAACCCTGTTGAATTTATAGATAAACTAGAATCATATTTAAAATGTACCCAGATACCGGTGCAATTACAACTATATCAGATTGAGCAGGCCTTCGAAGGCAATGCACTCTTGTGGTTTGATGAATTTAAAGAAATGTTTACGAACTTTGAAATCTTCAAAAACATCTTCCTAGATGAATTTTGGGATTTTAATCGGCAACAAAAGGCACGTATGGAACTGTACTCTAGCCGTTACCACCCTAACAATGATTTAACAATGGCGCAATATTTGATCAAAAATCATAAGATATCTAAACAATTCTATCCACCGATGGGGGAAGCGGAATTTATTATGATAATTAAAAAACATTTCCCTATACATGTGCAACGCGTTCTTCTAACGGCACAATTATACTCCTTTTACGATCTCTATAAACTATTGAAAGAGCTTGATGACGTTGAGTCTCAACGTAACGTATTTGTTTCAAAAAATAGTTCATATCAAAGTACTATCGAAAATGCTTCTGGAAGTAATCAACAAAAATTTCAAAAAAATACTTTTACAAAACCTACATCCAATTATGTAACTAATAAAAATGCTGTGGCAAAGCCCACTCCGCAGGTTTACTCTGTAGATATAATTGATGAGGAAGACTCATTTGAGGATTCAAAAAACTTAATGAATCCCTGTCTGAATACAATGTTTGGACAGGGGGCGTAACAAAATGTAAAATTGACCAACACAATTACAAATTAAATTCTTTACATAAGTCCGATTCTAATGGAAATGATTTACCGTTTGTGAAAATGTATATCGGGCAAACATCTGTTGTAGCTCTAGTAGATTCTGGTAGTCAAATTTCAGCGATATCGCATGATTTTTGGTTAAAAATATCACAATATAATGATATACCATTTGTTACGGTCAAAAACTGCAAGATTGTAACAGCTGTGGGTCATAAAAGTAGTGCAATTAAAAAACAAGCTTTTATTCATTTACATTGTAACTCATTTGAATTTCAACTTAAAGCATTCATTGTTGAAAGTTTAAAAAACGATATTATTCTAGGAGTTGATTTCCTGAACGAATATAACGCTTATATAGATTTTGACAATCAAATAATAAAATTGTATGTAGACGACCAATCGCATACCGAATTAAAATTTCTTAACGTAATGTCCCACCGTCTTGACACCAAGGTTCACAAACCGGAACTAAATGGAGTTGACCATTATGTAAAAGACAATATGTCAAAAAATAAGGATCATGAACTGTTTCAAAATAAGCCGTATAGTGCAATTATGAGCAGCTCAATAGATCCATGTATTTGCCAAACAAGTGTTTCCGTACCCAGTACAGAGTCTGAGGTCCTAGATAAAGCGAAAAATTGTTACGACGCATTTGTTGAGAAAAACACTTCGGTGGACTCTCACTTTGCGATTGCTTCTACGACAAAAAGTAATCGGGTTCGCCCCGATGAAAATAGATCAAGTACTTGGTGTACTCACATGGAGGCACATGTACATACGACGAATATGTCTTCGACTGCATCTAGCGGTACGAACGACTTAGAAAAAGTTTCACTTATCTCTGGACACGATTTCTCATTGTCAGTGGGCGGGCATGGTAACGACAATACATGCGATATTGGGTTGAAAACGCGAAAGAGTAACAGCTCAATGCCGTATAATGTTCTCTCCATGGAAATTTCTGATGGTGAAAATTGTCGTCAGGAAATTCTTGCCAAAATTGAAAATTTAAAATTAAACAATTCTCAAAAAGCACGGTTATTTGACTGTATACATAAGAATAGGGACGTTTTTAGTGAGCAACCAGGTCTCGCTAATTGCTATACTCATGAATTAAATTTAAAGGACGATTCGGTATTCAGAGGAAATCTATATCCAATCCCTTTTCATCTTCGCGATACGGTTAACATAGAAGTTGATAATATGTTAAAACAGGGAATCATTGCTAGAAAGAATACCGCCTTTCTAAATTCAATCCATGCTGTCCCAAAAAAGGATGGTAACGTTATAAATGCGCTAGACGCACGACAACTAAATAATCGTTTAATGTCCAAAATTAATAAAACAGAAAATGAGACAATCTTGCAGAGATTCGATCGCATCAATTACATGTATGTTTTCGAGTTAACGAAAACCTTTTGGCAAGTAGGCCTTAAAAAAGAACATAAAAAATATACCGGATTTTTAATGAACGGTAATTCATATGTTTTCCTGGAAATGCCCCTTGGTATCTCCACGGCTACGTCGGAACTTATTTCTCGTTTATCTGTAACGTTCGGTGAGATACACTCATTTACTATTGTTTACGTTGATGAAGCACGCATTAATTCTGACAGTTTTGTACAACATATTATCTATCTGTATAAGTTTCTTAAAAAAGTTCATAATGCAAATTTAACACTTAATTGTGGAAAAAACGATATCATATCCAAAGATAATAATGTTTGTCTAACCGAAATTATAATAAATCACGTTTACCCCAATCTTTCCCCGCATAATACTTTAACTTTACAGGTCGGAAATATGCTGCTACGATGTGTGTCTGATTCGGATGTAAGTTACAGCGTATCGGTAAAAGAGAATAATAATTCTATATATCTAATTATAAATTTCAACTATGATGATAACTGTTACAATGATAAAAAGTTTAATAATAATATTTTTCAAATATGTTTAGTAATGATCATGAAGATCGATTTTCTTCAACCACTCAAACAAGATGACGAATCCGTTGACGACGATTATGCTCGCCAGCGACCAAACGAATTAGTGACTCTGCGCCAACAATCACACTTCGATACGAAGGTTTCCGTTACGCGTGTTCCTGGAGACATGGTGTTCTTGCGTGTACATCCGCTCTCATCGGTGAACGAAAGGCGTTCGAAGAAGTTTGATGTGCTCTACATGGGCCCTTTCCGGATCAAAGCAATAATTACTACAAGTGTTTACTTATTGGAAGATCCGCTCTCTCTTAAGGAGATTGGCTGTCACCACATAAACCAATTTAAATTATTTAAAGGTCTTTTACCACTAAATTATCAAACCGATATTATTTAACTTGTCGATGGAGGGATAAATATATTTTTTTTCTTTCAAAAAATTTCTTTATGCAAAGAAATTTTTTTTTCATTTGCCCGGGGATATTGCCGCGGAAACTATTCGCGACAACTAAAATATCTAAACTCCTGTTTAGAAATTGAGCGCTCTATACATTATTCAGTCTGTGGTTGTCATCTATTTGAGATAACCCTCCTTGTCAATAATAATTATTTCACTACGTTATGAATAACGACGTTCGATTCGGAGCTATTCATAGCGCGGTGTGTACGGCTATCAACGCAACAGATGAGTGGCCGGCACTTTCTCGCGATATGCTGAAATGTCAAGGTATTTCAGTTTTCGACGGAGTCAAATATCGAAATACTGAAATACGGTTTTATAAATAACTATTTCATCGCAGTGACCCTCCGAGATTTGGTTATTCTTTCTACTTCTCAAAGATAAGTAAACACTTAAAATTAATAAAATTTAGTAATAATTGCATGATAAATAGATATAGGTTGATAGCATTAGTATCATATGGATGCGTAATTAAGATGGCGCATAAAAAATTATCAATATTAAAATCAAATATCGATTAAAATCTTGAAATCAATATTTAAATCAAATATATATTAAAATCTTAAAAATAATATTAAGAATTAAATTACGATCACGAATATATACTTAAAATTGATTAATCCATTAAGGATTGATAGATAATAACAAGTTTGGGAAAACGAATACGCCACATGTCTGTGAAAGATAATACGATAAATAATTAATCTCCGATTATTGGTGACATCATATATGTTTTTTTTTATTTTTAAATTTCATATCTAAATTAATATCAACGACGATTTTTCTCTTTACATTCACTTCAAGTCATCGTAAAAATTATATATTTTTGGTAAACTTTATAGATGCCTCATGGATAGTACAATGTGATTTTTATGATAATATTACTTTACTTTAATCTTTCTTTTCGACAATTTGTTTCCATTACGTTTTATAGACAAAGACTGTAGCTCCGGCGTTTCAAATCCATTTACCTAACACTAATAACTAACTGTCATAGGAAATATCCCACTAATAGTTTAACATTATTTGGAAGATCAAATAAATGAATTTGATTTTTACCTTCGGGTCCTATTAACTACTAATCTACTCTTGTTCCTTAGAAGTTATTTCTGACTAGGACAAAAATATCGACTACATCTATTGGACTTTAACTTTATATATATTAATTTATCTTTCTATTTGACAAACATAGCTTCTTCTACTCTATAAAACGCGACATTAATCTTAATACTGACGTACTCACGACCTATCTGACTGATATTATTAGTTTTTTTTCATTATTTCAATTTCATTAAGAATATTTTTCTTCTAGCTTCTTAACTTTTATTAATTAGTCTTCAACTTTTGATATTGTTTCGATTGTACTTTCCATTGAGAAGTCGTTTTCTTATAAGTTTCTACAGATGTTATTTAGATATGCTGTGATTGTGTCTTAGATAGCTATCTATGTGTTTCGTAAATATTTTAACATGTTGTTATAAAGAAAAGGAAAATATAAAATTGTTAATAAGTTGTTTAAAAATTTGTTAAAAGGTTGTTCTTGTGGTATACATTCTCATAGGAAATAAAATCAATATTTACATTTAAAGTCTTATTTCATTCGTCATTATAACGACAAATTATCCCTGGATTAACGAAATTCTAGTTTCAACGAAATACTAAAATTTATATTATTCAAAAGGAGCATCAAATTGCAATTCGCCGCTTTTAAAAGGACCTCACATCGTAAGATCCTACTAATTAATTTCGTATTAGACTAATATACGTCTAATAAATTTATTTGTGTTTGGAAGTTAGACCCATTTTTCGTTTGCTGTTAAATTCAGTTGTTGTGAAATTATTCATTTTTAATATAATAAACGCAACTGACAGCATAACAAATATTCCATCACACCTGTGTAACAAGCTTTTTATAACACTAATTTTCTGCTGCACTGGATGGTTAGATCGAAAATTCAGAAGTCTGCCTGAATGAGAAGGTTTCATATACCAATTCGTTTTTAATTCTCCCGAAGCTGAGCGTGTTACTAAGGTGTCCAAAAATGGAATTGATTTATCAACTTCTTTCTCCATAGTGAATTGAATCTTTTCATTAAACTGGTTGAACCTTTGTAATAAATCATCAATTTTATTTTCGGGAACTGCAATGAAAGTGTCATCCACGTAAACTTTTAGTATCGGAATTTTATATGGTAAGGTTTTTAGTACTTTGGAAACAACGTAATCCATCACAATGTTAGCTAAAACTGGACTTGCTGGGTTTCCCATTGCGCTGCCGTCAAGTTGAAGGTAGAAATTGTTATTGTAGCTAAAATAACTTGTGTCAAAACAAAAACAAATAAGTTCAATGAGCATATCAAAAGTTATGTTGATTTTCTTTGACCACGTGAGCCAATTTTCTTTAACAATTTTTAAGACCAATATTCTTTTAGGAATATTCGTGAACAGGGAGGTTACATCTAATGACACCAGATATAATTCGGATCCGACTTAAGGCCTTTTAAAGACTCTACAAAGCAATATGAGTTCTTCACGTTATGTTTAAAGTCTATAGTTAGCGGACTTAATAATTCATGTAAACATTATCGCCAATTTATAACAAGGAGATCCAATGCAATTCACTACAGGTCTTAGTTCTACAACCTTGTTTCAGGAACTGTTTCTCAAGCCTATAAAAGTTTTGGTGGAACTGCATTATGTGTTTTTAATTGTTTCTCAGTATCTTTGTCAATGAGATTTTTTTCATACAACTGGGATACTAAAACATTACTTCTAAAATTTTGGAAATGAGTAGTCGCGACGTTTTTCAGCAATTTATATGTAGAAATATCTTCTACCATTGTTTACATTACCGTAGTGTACTCATCTTTTTCCATAATTACAGTGCTATTAACCTTTAACTGCTCTTGATACAATTAAATGCTGAATGTCTTTGAGAAATGTTTTTAAAGTTGATTTATAGTCTTTTAGGATACTTCTGTTGAATCTTTATCACACTTATTAAGATTTGTAAAAATTATGAATCACATTAAAGGCTCTTGATCTTAAATTATTTTATCAATCTTCTGCCAATGCTTCTACACCTTCTATATCAAGAAAATCAAACCCAAAATCTAATATCTTTAATTGACACATGTGCAAGGAACTTCCTTGTTTGTAAATCGGCTATTCAAAATTTGTGTTTTCCAATCGATTTACACTTAGAGATTCAACTCTTGCAGCATCCTCTGCACCGTTAACTGAGGTTCAATAATGTTGTATTATTGAACCTCATGTAACGGTGCAAGATGCTTCAAAGTTGAGTGTTCGTAAGTATTGGTAGATCGATCTGGACATAACGCAAAATAGAGCCTGATTGATGTACAAACGAAATATTCTTTTGCAAGTCAAATACGAACTATCTGATTCTTCAAAATTTGACATTCATTAAACAACTCTGTTAGGATATTAAAACTTTTGAAATGACTCACATGAGTCTATGTTTTACGGATCCCAGGATGTTTTAAGGCTTTTCCATAGTGTTAAAATTTTAAATTTCTAGGTTTAAAATTTTACTGTTTTCAAAAATTCATAAAAATTATAAAAAATTTTAAAAGATTTTTACATGATTTTCTCGACGTTTCAGGATGTTTTAAGACTTTTAAAATTTTAAAATTTTTAAAAATTTTTTTTAAAAATTTTCAAAGTTAAAAAGTCATAAAACATCCTAAAACGTCGAGAAAATCATTTAAAAAATTTTAAAAGATTTTCTCTAACGTTTTAGGAATGTTTTAAGACTTAGAAAAATTTAAAAAAAATTTTTAAAAATTTAAAAATTTTAAAAGTCTTAAAACATCCTGAAACGTCGAGAAAATCATGTAAAAATCTTTTAAAATTTTTAATAATTTTTATGAATTTTTGAAAACTTAGAAAATTTTTGAAAAAATTTTAAAAATTTTAAAATTTTAAAAGCCTTAAAACATCCTAAAACGTTAAAAAAATCATGTTAGAAATTTTATGAAATTATTAATAATTTAAAAATTTTAAAAAATCATTTTTAAAATCAATATTTTTATTTGACTTGCAAAAAGTTTTGTTTTTAATAAATCGGCTTTATTTTGCGTTTTCCAATCGATTTACACTTAGAAATTCAACTTTGAAGCATTTCTGCACCGTTAAATGAGGTTCAATAATGAAACATTATTGAACCTCATTTAACGGTGCAGAAATGCTTCAAAGTTGAATTTCTAAGTGTAAATCGATTGGAAAACGCAAAATAAAGCCGATTTAAAAAAAACAAAATTTTTTGCAAGTCAAATAAAAATAATGATTTTAAAAATGATTTTTAAAAATTTTTAAAATATTAAAAATTTTAGAAAATTTCTAACATGATTTGTTTTAACGTTTTAGGATGTTTTAAGGCTTTTAAATTTTAAAATTTTTAAAATTTTTTTAAAAATTTTTCTGTTTTCAAAAATTCATAAAAATTATTAAAAATTTTAAAAGATTTTTACATGATTTTCTCGACGTTTCAGGATGTTTTAAGACTTTTAAAATTTTTAAAATTTTTTAAAAATTTTTCTAAGTTAAAAATTCATAAAAGTCTATAAAACATTCCTAAAACGTCGAGAAAATCATTTTCACAACGTTTTAGGAATGTTTTATAGACTTTTAAGAATTTTTAAGACAGAAAAATTTAAAAAAAATTTTAAAAATTTTAAAAGTCTTAAAACATCCTGAAACGTCGAGAAAATCATGTAAAAATCTTTTAAAATTTTTAATAATTTTTATGAATTTTTGAAAACTTAGAAAAATTTTTAAAAAAAAGTAAAAAATTTTAAAATTTTAAAAGCCTTAAAACATCCTAAAACGTAAGAAAAATTATGTTAGAAATTTTATGAAAATATTAATAATTTAAAAATTTTAAAAAATCATTTTTAAAATCAATATTTTTGTTTGACTTGCAAAAAATTTTGTTTTTAATAAATCGGCTTTATTTTGCGTTTTCCAATCGATTTACACTTAGAAATTCAACTTTGAAGCATTTCTGCACCGTTAAATGAGGTTCAATAATGTAAAACATTATTGAACCTCATTTAACGGTGCAGAAATGCTTCAAAGTTGAATTTCTAAGTGTAAATCGATTGGAAAACGCAAAATAAAGCCGATTTAAAAAAAACAAAATTTTTTGCAAGTCAAATAAAAATAATGATTTTAAAAATGATTTTTAAAAATTTTTAAAATATTAAAAATTTTATAAAATTTCTAACATGATTTTTTTTACGTTTTAGGATGTTTTAAGGCTTTTAAAATTTTAAATTTTAAAATTTTTTTAAAAATTTATCTAAGTTTCAAAAATTCATAAAAATTATTAAAAATTTTAAAAGATTTTTACATGATTTTCTCGACGTTTCAGGATGTTTTAAGACTTTTAAAATTTTTAAAAATTTTTTAAAATTTTTCTGTCTTAAAAATTCATAAAAGTCTATAAAACATCCTAAAACGTCGAGAAAATCATTTTCACAACGTTTTAAAAATTTTTATAATTTTTATGAATTTTTAAGACAGAAAAATTTAAAAAAAAATTTTAAAAATTTTAAAAGTCTTAAAACATCCTGAAACGTCGAGAAAATCATGTAAAAATCTTTTAAAATTTTTTAATAATTTTTATGAATTTTTGAAACTTAGAAAAATTTTTAAAAAAATTTTAAAAATTTTAAAAGTTTAAGCCTTAAAACATCCTAAAACGTAAAAAAAATCATGTTAGAAATTTTATAAAAATATTAATAATTTAAAAATTTTAAAAAATCATTTTTAAAATCAATATTTTTATTTGACTTGCAAAAAATTTTGTTTTTAATAAATCGGCTTTATTTTGCGTTTTCCAATCGATTTACACTTAGAAATTCAACTTTGAAGCATTTCTGCACCGTTAAATGAGGTTCAATATGTAAAACATTATTGAACCTCATTTAACGGTGCAGAAATGCTTCAAAGTTGAATTTCTAAGTGTAAATCGACTGGAAAACACAAAATAAAGCCGATTTAAAAAAAACAAAATTTTTTGCAAGTCAAATAAAAATATTAACTTTAAAAATGATTTTATAAAATTTTTAAATTATTAATATTTTCATAAAATTTTTAACATGATTTTTTTAACGTTTTAGGATTTTTTAAGTCTTTAAAAATTTTAAAATTTTAAAAATTATTTTTAAAAATTCATAAAAATTATAAAAAATTTTAAAAATTTTTAAATGATTTTCTCGACGTTTCAGGATGTTTTAAGACTTTTAAAATTTTAAAATTTTTAAAAAAAATTTTTAAAAATTTTAAAATTTTAAAAGTCTTAAAACATCCTGAAACGTCGAGAAAATCATTTAAAAATTTTTAAAATTTTTTATAATTTTTATGAATTTTTAAAGATCATTTTGAAAGTTTTAAATTTTGAAAGCCTTAAAAAATCCTAAAACGTTAGAAAAATCATGTTAAAAATTTTATGAAAGTCTTAATAATTTAAACATCCTAGAAATCATGTTGAGAATTAATCTTTTTATTTAACGTGCAAAAAATTTTGTTCTTTTAAATCGGCTTTATTTGTGTTTTCCAATCGATTTACACTTATGAAATTCAACTTTGAAGCATTTCTGCACCGTTAAATGAGGTTCAATAATGTTTTATTAAAAGACTTTTTATTAAAAGAATTTTTAAAAATAATTTTAAAGTTTTAAAATTTTTAAAGCCTTAAAACATCCTAAAACGTAAGAAAAATCATGTTAGAAATTTTATGAAAATATTAATAATTTAAAAATTTTAAGAAATCATATTTAAAATCAATATTTTTATTTGACTTGCAAAAAATTTTGTTTTTAATAAATCGGCTTTATTTTGCGTTTTCCAATCGATTTACACTTAGAAATTCAACTTTGAAGCATTTCTGCACCGTTAAATGAGGTTCAATAATGTAAAACATTATTGAACCTCATTTAACGGTGCAGAAATGCTTCAAAGTTGAATTTCTAAGTGTAAATCGATTGGAAAACGCAAAATAAAGCCGATTTAAAAAAAACAAAATTTTTTGCAAGTCAAATAAAAATAATGATTTTAAAAATGATTTTTTAAAATTTTTAAAATATTAAAAATTTTATAAAATTTCTAACATGATTTTTTTAACGTTTTAGGATGTTTTAAGGCTTTTAAAAATTTTAAAATTTTTTTTAAAAATTTTTCTAAGTTTTCAAAAATTCATAAAAATTATAAAAAATTTTAAAAGATTTATACATGATTTTCTCGACGTTTCAGGATGTTTTAAGACTTTTAAAATTTTAAAATTTTTTTAAAAATTTTCTGTCTTAAAAATTCATAAAAATTATAAAAGTCTTAAAACATCCTAAATGACGTCGCGACGATCATTTAGGAAGTTTTAAGACTTTTAATAATTTTTATGAATTTTTAAGACTTAGAAAAATTTAAAAAAAATTTAAAAATTTTAAAAGTCTTAAAACATCCTGAAACGTCGAGAAAATCATGTAAAAATCTTTTAAAATTTTTAATAATTTTTATGAATTTTTGAAAACTTAGAAAAATTTTTAAAAAAATTTTAAAAATTTAAAATTTTAAGCCTTAAAACATCCTAAAAACGTTAAAAAAATCATGTTAGAAATTTTATAAAATATTAATAATTTAAAAATTTTAAAAAATCATTTTTCAAATCAATATTTTTATTTGACT